>CANYBF010266433.1:0-35972 GCA_948192965.1 Dalechampia spathulata
GAAGTTATTTAATTAATTAATTAAATTAATTCATCTGTAAGGCAATAAATATAAGAAAGTAACACAGGGACTAAGTCTTCCGCAAAGCCTAGAGCGATGCATCACTATTTCATTTACAGGTAAACACAAGTTAGATTATAAAAAAAAAAAAAGTTCATAGAAATCCCTTGTAGAGTAATTAGTGGTTTCCATGTATTGGAGATCATTAATTATTTTACGGGAGCATGTTACGGTAAGGCGTGACATTGCTAACGTCAGCGGAGAGGTGGATTCAACAGCGAATCCCTATCTCGAGGTGGTCTGAAGCAGCCGAGCATGTTTTCTATTTATAGCCTTGTATTGTAGCTTGTATATATGAGAGAGGCAGTAATGTATTTGTAGTTGGTGGTGGTTTGTACGGTTATTATAATCAGAACCTTTGTATATTAATAAATATACTTTTGTTATTGTTATTGACATGTTCATTCAATCGAATGTATGTTGTTATCCAGGGTTATGTTTGGTTCTGATGGATGGTATCACCGCCATACTATCTGTTGTCCCCATACGATGTATATTTATACATGTACAGGTATCCCTTGTAGTGTATACAGTGGTTTTCCATACGGGGGGTCATTGTGTATGCTACGGGAGCATGTTACTCCAGGTATGGGCTGGGCGTGACAACACTAACCAACCATGAAAGTTTTTGAATCTTAGAATGCCACTTTCCAAGGTTTTCAGGTATCTCCTCAAAGCCAAACTCATCAAACCACTTAAGCTAAATTTCCAAATACTAGCCTTAACCATAATAGACACCAAAACCTATTATCACTACCACCAATGTCACAACCATAACATTAATGATTCTTGTTCCCTTAGGTTGGTTATTTAGGATCTCATTGATTTGGGTAAGCTTGAAGATCCCAAGAAATCCAAGCCCTTTACTAAAATAAACTTGTTGCCTAACTACCACAAAGCTAACCACACCTATAAGATCTAATCAGGGTTCGCAGAATCCCTAGTTATTAAGCTCAGTAGTGGGTTTAATATTGGTGCTATAGACATCTAGTATAATAGTTTAGAGGATGATTCTATAACTATTTAGGATTCTAATAAATAAAAATTGATAGGGATAAAAATAGAAGAAGAGTGAGTTGATTAGAACTCTTAAATCAGTTAAGCCAATACCTAAGTCTCTTAAGCAATAAAAAGGATTAGGTGCTAGCAAGATGTCCTATTAAGTTTGTAATATTGACTTGAAGTGGTAAGGTGTTGACTCCTTCTAACCTCAGGAAGAAGGTGTCAACACTGTGTTTTCGCTGTCTACTTCGGGCATGTATTGCGACTTGTTTCCTTATCAGGATGGCTTGATATAGGTTCCCATTCCCAAGAGCAAGTTGCATACATGAATTTTGCATATTCATTTACCATATGGGCACACGGTTTGCCCTTCGTTTAGTCCATCCAAAATGGCTGCCCACCTAGTTTTAGTGAAGGAAAGGGTCTTTGTCCATATTGCCAATCCTAAGATTTCCACACCTCCTAAGGCTATTATAAATACAAGGGTAAGCCTTCTTCTTAATACACATAATATATCATATAAATGATATATAATATCATACAAATGATATAAATTTTAATTATAAGACACTAAGCTCTAAGGGTTAAAATAACTTAAGTAAAATTTTAATTAGGTTTAGTGACCAATTAAATTTTTACTAAAATCCTAAGCTTTTGGGAATTTGGGGGGAAAGACTTCTAGCCCTAGTAAGTCATTTCTTCCTTTGACTTTTTAAGTTAATTTAGCTTTTCTGCCATGTTTAGCTTATTTTCTTAATTTAGCTTTACTGCCATGTTTAGCTTATTTTATTTAGCTTTACTGTCATGTCTAGCTTTTTACTATATCATATCATATGTCATATCATCATGCCACACCATACGCCATTATGTCATGTCATCATGTCATGTTATATAATACCATGTCATGTCATATGCTATATCATATGATACCATGCCATATTATATGCTGTTATGCCATGTCATATGCTCATATACCATGTCACATGTCATACGCTATTTATATTATGTCATCATGCCATGCCATATGTTATACGCCACTATGTTATGTCATTATGTCACATGTCATGTCACATGTCATACGCCACTATGCCATGTCATCATGTCACATGCTACATCATCATGTCATATGCTATTATGCCATGTCATCATATCACATACTACATCATCATGTCATATGTTATTATGCCATGTCACCATGTCACATGCCATATCATCATGTCACATGCCACATCATCATATCATATGTTATTATGCCATGTCACCAATTCACATGCCATATCATCATGTCACATACCACATCATCATATCATATGCTATTATGTTATGTCATCATGTCACATGTCATATCATCATATCATATGCTATTATGCCATGTCATCATGTCACATGCCATGTCATTCTGTCATACACTATTATGCCATATCACCATGACACATGCTACATCACCATGCCATTACATTCATCGGACTTTGGCTCTTGATTCGTGCTTTCACATGACATAGAATTAGTCAATTAAGTCCTAAATTTCATTTGCTATTAACAATTTTGCTTGTTTATTTGCATTTTCACTCGTGCATTTTTTGCTCATGCTATCTGAGGTGGAAATTTTCTCGAGGAGGTTGAGACATTACTTAATGTCTTAGATTTTTGTACCAACAAAGATCTTATATAATAGAATAGCATTATTCCCCCATTTCATAGGATTTAGCATTAAATCCCACGTGTATCCCCTTATTTTCATCGATCCCTTTTACCGGCCTTTTTGAGGATTTTATTTCGTGGATGGTTTTATTATATTTGCTAAAATATATATACCATATCATGTCACATGCCATGTCACATACCACATCACACAGTTCTATGTCATGCCATGCATATGCCATGTCATAACATATATTATCTTGTATACCAATATGATTTAAATACACTAATCCGCCATGCCATACGTGCTATTTTTCATGTTATATGCTAATATACCATGCCAACTTACCATGTCATATGCTATTATGCTATGTCATTATTTCATGCCATGTCACATGTCATGTCGTACACCACGTCACATGCCACATCATATACCACGTCATATGCCACGTCACATGTCATGTTGAATGCCAATTCATACACTTATCACCATGCCATGTCATGCATATGCCATGTCATTTTACCATATCATTATTTATGTCATGTTATGCATATGTCATGTCATTTTATTATGTCATCACTTCACATATCATGCATATGTCATGTCATCCAAATACCATATAGCATTATATGTCATTCTACGTGTAATTATACAACGCCAAATCGCATGTCGCGTGTGCTTACTTATACACTTGCTTGCTTACCTGCTTAGGACAATTAACTCCAACTATAATGGTAAAATCAATTTTGGAAACTCATAGATAGATCTTCATCACCTAAACCCAATCTCTGAAGGATTTAACTAGCACTCATACTATGGGTCGGTTGAACCAATCCAGAACCATCCGGTGGTGACTCCCTTGCGACTCTTTCCAATCTGTATCATTTCTTGAGGTAGCCCCTCGGGAAGTCCATGCTTTCGCTTCAAGTGCGGTCCTCGATCCGTGAGCTTCGCAAGCTTCGCTTTGGGTGGCGACATAAATCGACGCTCATAAAAGGTTATACTCATTATGGATGAGGCTGATCCTAACAGTATACCAGATAAGGGTAAAGAGGTTTCTCAACCTAAGAATGTAGTCATCAAGTAGTTGACGAAGACACAGGTTAACATTAGCATTTGGAACTTTGTATTATTTTCCTAATAACATTGATAATGTTAGTGTATACTTTAAAGCATAATGTTTTATGTGTAATTGAATATTTAATCAATAAAAGGCATTATTCATTATTTAAGTGCAGTATTTTATACACTTGTTTTGCTTAAAGTATTAAACTAAATAATGAAGCCCTAGTGCCACCTAAGTCCTATTTAAGTTAATTAAAATATGATTTTAGGTTTACAAAAACATATCTTTCTGCCTCCTTTTTCCTAATGTTCTTTTAGAGAAAAGAACAAGAGAATTCGAATCAAGCACAACCTACAAAATTCAATCCTTTAAAGAGCAAGCTCATTAGATTTGATTCAAAAATCTCTTTTCTCTTTTATTTTCATTTCTACTAGTCTCTGAAATGAATTTTGTAATTTTGATTACTAATCTGATTCTCTGCTTGTGTGGATAGTTTGGAGATCCTCTATGTTGGGGATTAGAAATTTTGCTACAACTTTTCTGACGAATAAGATTGTAGGAGATCGACATTCATGCAAGTTATCTTATATCATATCCTCTTTATTGTATTTTGATGAGTGGTGATTGCATAGATTCACGAAAAAATGTGTTTTATGAAAAATTTTAAATGTTTTCACTGCCTTTTAATCACGTTTTTATCTAACAATGCATCCTTTATAAAATGTTTAATGAATCCTTAATTGATAAGAGATTTATTAATTATTCTATGAGACTATATTACATCAAGGCAGATGTAATATAAAATATTGGTTTAATATAAAAATAAAAATAAAACAAGAAATACATTATCAAAATCATTATGTAATGTTTCAAAGATATTATATGCACACAACAAAAATAAGCATGCAATTTGTTGAAATATAAAATATAAAATATCTAAATGGTTTAATAAAGATTAATAAAGATGTAACAAAATAAAAAGAATAAAAAATGAGGAGGAGTGACACCGAGGATAAGGGTCTTAGTAGGTGAAGATCTCCGCATAGGAAAATTAATACAAAAGTTCAAAAAAAAAAACTATAGATGGTTAAAGATATTAAATCATCAAATTTCATCATTTCTTAATAATTAAATTTATATAATAAATTATATAGAGAGAGTAAGCAAAAATTTTAATATTTAAATTACTTAAAATATAAATTTCAATAGTTAATCTTTTAAAATTTAATTTTCAGTTTACCTAATGTCTTTTGATTGATAAATTTTAAATTCTAATTTTTTTCTAGTTTTTGTATTCTTTCAATAGTTCTTTTTCACTTTTTATTTTATTACCACTAAAAACATTTTATTTTTCAAAAAAATTGATTTCCTATTTTTAATTCAATACATCAAAATTTTTTCAATAGCCTCTATTTCCTAATTGGAACTTCCTCAAAAACCACCAAAATTATCAAGAATTGAACAACTTGTATCCTAAAGTTCCTTTTATAACTGTAAAATCAAATGGATAAGAAAATATTTAAGCAAAATCTATAAAATTAGATGATTTCTAATATTTTTTTTCAAATTTATCATACTTCAAGAAAGTACACTTTTGGTTTTCCTATTTCAAAAATACAAGTCTCTTTAATTTATTTATAACAATATAGATAGTAGTCTTTCACTTATGTGGAAATCATATTTTTATTAAAAATTATATTGTTTCACTTCTTACTTATTTAATATTTATTTCAAAGTTTAAGTTGTAATTGTTTTATCATATGTAGCAAGTTATAGTTATTTTATCATCTACAAACTATATTGAAGTAGCTATTGAATTAAAGAAATAACTTTTCATTGAAGTTGAGACATGAATAGTATATATTTAGTATATTTTGTAATATAATATCTAGTCATATACGTGGATGTATATTAAGTGTACAACATAAAATAATATAAATATACATTGATATACATAAAGTATTTGCACAATGCTTGTAACCCACACATAATATACATTGATATATAGAAAGTACACAACATAAGTGTCGATTTGATTATGATTTTTGATGGCATTGTTAAAAGATTCATTTAGAATGGATAGAATAGGAAAAAATCAATTGTTAAAGAGAAAAAGGGCAATGATAAACCCTAACACCTAAAATGTGGGTAAATTAAAAAAATAATAAAAGAGATAAAGGTAATTTAAAAAAATATTAAATTATAAAACTTAAAATAAAATGTGCAATAGGTATTCTTGAAAATAAATACTATAAAAAATCTACTTTTGAATAAAAAAGTTCAAATTTGATATTTTTTTAATAATGTTGAGTATTTACAAGAATATTTATGAAAAATGGTATATTTTTGTAAATATCTCAAATATCAATGGCATTTTTGGGTTGTTAACCTTTGAATTGTTAACTCTTTCAATATTTTCTCTCAAGTCTAATAATAGATTGAATTTGTTGAGATTTCCATCTTTATTATTATTATTATGGATCATTTTTTATATTAAAGTCTTAAAAACCATCAAGTTCATCTTGTCTAGGCTTGTACTGTACTTAAATCTTAAAAGGTTCATTTTCTACTTTCTAGGCTTGGACTCATTTTCTAGATTTTTTTTTGCCAACCCAATCTTCATTTTTGGCTATATTGATCATCCATCTTTTCTTCTTGATAAATGGGTTTGAACTTTTTTCTTTTGGGTCAAGGATGGATTGACTTGAGCATTTGGATCTAACTCATAGTTGAGACAGACCAACCTTCTTTACATCTTGGACCATATCAATATAGAATTGGGCTAAGTCTTTAGTCTTTGATAGCACTATTGAAGCATGAAAATAAACCTTGATCGACATATTAGAGAGTATTAGGCCGAAAGATTGTTTGATTATAGCTGGCTAAACATGAGCAAGTATGTATGGTTGGGTTTTTCGCAAAAACACCCAATTCAAAAAAAATAATAAAAAACTGACCTTTATAAAAAATTATTATATATTTAGTCAAATTAGTCAAATGTATTAAAATATTGTGTAAATATTCAATATGAGAAAAATATTATTTAATATGTGTGTGAGATATAGTTTTCTTTTAAAAATTTTATCTTCAAATTAAAATTGTAAGAAAAATTTACAAAAATTATAAATAATATAACATCTTATTATTATTTTCAATTAACAATTGGATACAAAAAAAGTTGATTTATATTCGAAAAGATATATAAATAGTATACATTTAACATAAACAATATACATTTAACATATTTAAATTATATTTACTATTCATATTTTTATTTGTTTAGATAATTGTACAACCTTGAAATTAAATCTAATTATAAAGTATATAATATTATAATTAATTATATTATAAAAGTTAGATGTATATTTTCATTTTTTTAGATTAATTGACATATGCATTTAATTTTTAAATAGGTAAATGCATTTTGAATTATCTTAGTATAAATTTTATGACAAAAATAATTTAATTTTAAGTCAAATAAATATATGTACTTTTATGGTGTTTGTCAATAGAGTTTTAAATATACATAATATACAATACAAATATAGGATAATATGTAATTAGAAGCAAGAATTATGAAATTTTTGTTATTTGATATTAAACATATATACGTTGATACTTTAGACATACTTAAAATATATATTATTACATAATTTAAAATTAAAGTATATATAAAATATGTATATTTTATTTCACTTTGATTTCCAATTCAAGTGTACTTAAAAGTATATGTAATTAAAGCATATTTAACATTTACTTTTTTAGTATTATTTTTTTTGAAAATATAACATACATATAATTGGGGTTTATTTTAAATATTATTAAAAAATTTTAATGTGTTGTATGGATATTGAAATTTAATCTAAATGAATGATATGATGTTTAAATTAGGTAAAAATAAATTGATTGAGATAAAATAATAAGAAAAAAGTAAATTAAAAAAATATTAAAACAGAAAATTTAAAAAAGTAGAAAGGGTATTATTAAAAATAAATATGAGAAAAAGTCTACTTTTGAATCAAAGAGTCCATTTTTAAAATATCTTTTAAAAACTATACATTTATGAAAATAAAATTAAAAAGTAACATATTAATATAAATTTCTCGGTAAGGTTTCCATCAACAAAATATTAAAAACATTTTTGATTTGTTAGCCTTTGAATTATAATTCTTTATTTCATGGTGTGGAATAATTCTTTCCCACTTTTCTTTTTTTGTTTTTTTTTCTACTTCAACATGATTAGTATTTATTTACTTTTTCATTAGTTTGCTTTTCTTTATTTAGACACAAATTTTTTTGTATGTTTACTTGTTGATAATCAAAAGAGTTGTTAAATGGTATTTATGCAATTCATGCTTAATGTTTTTTTTTTATCAAAAATATTGCTTAAAGATATTTATATGTCTTATGAGGTATTGATCAGAATCATGTTCTTTCAAAAAGAAGTGATGATGAAGCTCCAAGAAAGTTTAGACAATTAGTTATAGTTGGTGGATTTATCATGATTTCTGTTTAGTCATTTTAGTACTTGATTTATGTTTTTAATATTTATTAACAAAAAGGAGAGCATATTTTCGTAATATTATTTATAAGTATTTGTTTTTATTATCATGAACATAATCCTATATCTTTTTATCATCATTAGTTGGCATATAATACTTATTAGATATGTTTATCATGCTAACATGATATTTTATGTGACGTTTCAAATTCAAAACCATCTTTCCAAATACTTACTGGTTACATGCAAGATTTGACATGACATCATTTGCATGAACTACATAGATATTGTGTTTATGTATCAAATTTGCATTTTCATCATAGAAGGTATTTATTTAGTATAAATGGAAGATATTTATAGCATTTCAAATGCATGTATGTTATTGTTGTTCATATTAGCATTTCATAATTTTCACAAACAATTACAACAGTTTGTGCAGAATACATCAGACAATTTACATACACATTTGTCAAAGTTAAAAACATGACACCAATACTTCTTAAATAAAACAAAAAACTGTAATTATTTGACGTTTTCCCCATAAGTATATAAAGATCCCAATTTTCAAAGCATGGTTATCATTTCCATGATAGATTCCCGTTCAATTGGCCATTATTGACACTGGATCCATTTCCCATAGCAACCATGACTTGTTAACTATTGAAAGGGCAGCCATAGGCTAAACCACTTCTACTTTCAATCTTTTATGTATATGTAATGTTATTTCATTAAATGATTTGCACCTTAATGCTAACTATTTGATGTCATTCATAGATATATAAGAAAGGGGGCAAAAAGAGTCCTGCTAATGATTCATCGTTCAGTTTCGAACAAACTGCTTTAGAAGTCCGAGGTCAATACCCTTTGAAGCATCGTCTTAGTTAGAAAGGACTTCACATCTTAATAGAGGATGAACAAAATAATGTCAACCGCAGCCACTTTATACACGTTTAGGTGGATTGTACTGCACGCGTTCTTCTTCACATAAAGCCTGCAATAAAGTCATGATCAATAATGGTCAATCGACATTATGCATTCATATGAAATGATTTTACATACAAAAACTCCATTCATGGATTGTGATGTCAATTCCTGATCCCCATAGATCTAACAGCACTTATCACCCAAACGTACACAAACTAATCTAAACATCAACGTTTCATTGGTCATCATTATCCTTCCATTGCAAGAGAGATAAGTTAATCACTGAATAAGGCCATAAGAAGCACCCAAAGCGGTGAAATTAGTGCGATGACTAAAAGATACAACTATAAATGAAACAATTTTTCTAAAAACAGTATTAAGCTGTTCATTAGGACGACATTTTGTCAGGTCTTGTTCTTTGTTGCTTTCCAGTTCCAGCATTAAAACAACATAAAGGCAACACGTGCAATATTTAAATATCAATAAAAATAAGTAACAACAAACACAAAAATACAGATGATATCATCAAGTCCAAAATAATTAGCATCATTCAATCTTTTGCCTAAAGAATAAAACATGCAACTATAAAATATAATGAATATCATCCTCAATAATTTATAGCTAGTTGACATTGAATAGAAGATATGCTTACATCCAATGATAAGAATCTTTTAAGTGCAGTTGACATTAAAAAAAAATAAGTATATTATAAATTAGATAAATATCTTTGTATTAATTAGGAGATTATAATTTAGGAATTCCCTTGATTAGGACGATATTAGATTAAATTTATTATACTTATTTCCTCTATAATTGTTTCCTAATTAGATAGTATTTATGTATATAAACAGGATGTAAGTCTCCCTTCTAATATATGAGAAATCATTCATCACAACATGGTATCAGAGTCTACCTAAGAGAGCAACAACTCTATTTATTTTCTGGGTTTCTTTTCTATTTTTTTAGGATTTTGGGATTCTTGATTTTCTAAGTTAGACCACTCCGTTTTTGACACCGCTCATTCCAGTTGATAGAGGGACTGTCTATCGGCCCTCGGTCCAAGTTTAGTTAGCTTCTGGCCAGCACATAATACTATTTCCGGACACCATTTTTTTCCTATTGCTTATTCTGGTCATTATTGAGGTTTTTCTAACTACACCCTAGTGTTGTCTTGTTCTAAATAACAGATCCCAATCGTTGACTATAATTCTCATCATCTACTAGTTCCAAACTCATCCCTACCTTGATTTTGATCACGTCTAAAATTACCAATGATAAGTTGAATAGTACTATCTTCATCGGAGCAAAACCATTTGGGTGCATCTACAAAGCATGGAGAAAGATAATCACTTGACTTGTGATCCACCTACCAATGAACCTCGAAAACTCTAGTTGCGTGAAGATGCTAAATTGTTTGTTAAAATCCATAAGGAGGTAATGGAGTATCTTGAATTCACTTTTTCTGGTAAAGGAAATATCTATCATGTGCACGATGTTTGTAAGTCATTGTATCGATCTGAAAAAGGTGACTAGACAACAACACAATTCTTCATGGATTACAAACGTCTCTATGAGGAACTAAATAGCCTTCTTCCTTTTCCTATGGATGTTAAGGAACAGCAGAAATGACGAGAGCATAGGACAGTTATCGGATTTTTGGCTACTCTTCCTCCTGTGTTTGATGTTGCTCGAAATCAAATTCTTTCTAGTTTTGAATTGGCCACTCCGAAAGAGATTTACACTAGAGTTCTTCGTATTAAGCCTCCACCTCCTATTTTGTCTCATAACAATAGTATCTTGATAAGTCATAGAGGAGACAAATAGAATAATCATGATAGAATGACTAGTGTACCTAATCGAACTAACACTTGATCTCAAGAATCTAGTGGTATAGTTTGCTATTACTGCCATGAACCAAGTCATACAAAATGGTTTTGTAGGAAACTTCAGCGGAATCAATGATCCTCATGAAATTAAGTAGCTAATATTGGTGTTTCAAATTATAATACCACCAAGTCAATCATGTTGCCACCTAATGAATATGCCTAATTTTCTCAATATCAGGCATCTCTAAAAACCACTTCTACCTCAGCCATAACCGAGTTAGGTACTTCTAAAATATGTATTGTTTCTTCTTCTTCCAAATGGGCCACTAATTCAGGTGCTACCTATCACATGACAGATAATTCTAGTTTTTTATCTGAATTCCAAACTAGTGTTTTTCCTCCTATGACCTTAGCAAATGGATCTCACTCTAAGGTTATTGGTGTTGTTACTGCTCACATTACACCATCTATATCTATTTCATCAATGTTGTGTCTACCAAAATTTTCCTTTAACATGCTCTTTCTTAGTCAATTTACTCGTACCTTATATTATAGTCTCTTTGTTAAGCAATTTTGGGTTGATGCAGTTTCTACTCCTTGTTTTTTAATTTATCCTAAGTCCTCCTTGATTCTTCATGGTGAAATTCCCTATACTGTGTTATTTCCTAAAAGAAATTTATTTCCTATTACTCCTCGTATATTTGGTTGTACCTGTTTCATTGGTGATATTCGCCCACAAGTCCCTAAACTTGATCCTAAATCTCTCATATGTGTCTTTCTTGGCTACTTTTGACATCAAAAAAGTTATAAATGTTTTTATCCACAACTTTGTCATTATTTTGTGTCTTCATCATCTAATCCTCCCACTATGCCTTCCGCTCCTGATTTGAATTCACCTATTGCTCTTCAGAAAGGTAAACATTCGTGTACTTATCTCATCTCCTCTTTTGTTTCGTATAACACCTTATCCTCTTCTTCTCATTATTTTATTACCACTCCTTTGTCCAAATTCTGAAAACTATTGGTGAGGTGTTTAGTTCATTTTGATTGGTGTGCTGCTATGAGAGAAGAAATACATGCTTTAAAAGCTAATGACACATAGAATCTTGTATGGTTGGTTGTAAATGGATGTTTGTTGTAAAAGTCGATCATGAACAAACAAAGCATATTGAAATTGACTGTCACTTTATTTGTGATAAAATTCAAGAAAAAGTTATCTCAACAGGTTGTGAACTAAAAGTTAGGCATGACTAATATTTATGCTCCAATTGAAGGGGAGTGTAAATTAGGCAAATATCCTTGTATTAATTACAAGATTATAATTTAAGAATTTCCTTGATTAGGAAGATATTAGATTAGATTTATTAGACTTATTTCCTCTATAATTGTCTCTTAATTACAAAGCATTTATGTATATAAACAGGATGTAAGTCTCCCTTCTAATATATGAAAAATTGTTCATCATAACATATATAAATTGTAGTTAGTATAAAAAATTAACCTGCAAGTCCTCTGGCAATGCCTCTGCAACAGCAAGCGTGTAACAACCAGGGACAAATCTTCCTGGAAAAAATATGAGTAATAATTGGGAAAAATATATCAAACTTCATAAACAAATTAAAAGAACCTTATGCTCATTCTAGCAGGATATTAAAGATCATAAATGCAATGAGCCCATAGTAAATTAGTAATAAAAACATAGCACCAATCTTAGATCCTTATTTCACACTTTTATACTTAGTAAAAATATAGCATATCAATCAGGTTGAAACTAATTAGCATTGGTATGACACATCATGTCAAAGTACAAAGTAATAATAAAAATTATCATCATCTATAACTTAATATCACTTAAGAACAACTGGTGCTAGAAATTACATATAAGAGTGACAAAAATATACAACCATAGAATTAATACCACCATAAGCCAAACCACCTATGGATCTTTGTATTTATTTTGAAAAGTGTAAGGATCATGGTAGCTTTAGTGTGGTTGTGAGTAGATTATTGCAGCCAATGTTTTAAAAAGCACACCACTAAGCTCTGGCCTTTGCACTTAAAGACCACAAAGGCAGACAACCTCATCAAGGCAAGCAAGCCTAGGTGCAGCATGAGCCTAGGCACGCATTGCATGCTTGAGAAGTACTAATTTTAAAATTTTAAAAAATTGAGATGTCGATGTCAATGTTGGAGGTGGTACCACCTTGATCACTCATTATTAGCACTACCTTGATCACCATTGGCCTTGGGTTGGCCATTGTTGTTGCGTAATCACCTCTTGATATTTTGATTTTATTACAATTTTCAGCATCATGAAAGGGCAAGCATGAGCCCATTGCAGGATAGTTTTAAATTTTTCTTAAGGGACATTTTTAGGAAGGTCAAACTTTTTCATGATTTTGAAAATATAGTTTTATTAAAAAAAATAAAAATTTAAAATACAAAAGCAAATTTCAGGTTAATAACTTATTAGTCTTTACCTTTTCGCATGAGTTCATATACTTTTTTAAGTATTAGCATATTAATATAAAACACTTTCCATATAATATTAATATAAATTAATAACTAATTAGAATGTTATTAAATGATTTAAATTTATTATTTTTTAATTTTTACATCTTACATCACTTCGGCACATGTCTATGCCTTGTGCCTTGCACTTAGGCTCGAAGAACCCTTTGTTCCTAGGTTCACCCAAAGCTTTTTTGAACTTTGATTACAATTGTTATTAGTTTAATGCACATTTTATGCATGACTCTTCAAGTTTGTTACCTAAATACCATTTTCCACAATGCCTAATTTTTCTATCTCTTCACATTCGTTTCTTTCAGAAAGCCTCTTCTCCTTCTAGCAATGGTAACAATGCAAGCAACCAAACACTTTTTTTTCCTAAAAAAAGTGTTTGGTTTCTTGATTGTGGTAATTCTTTTCTTGAAGAGAGATAAAATGATAAATCAGAATCAAGACCAAGAAAATATGATCAATGGTGGAGAAAGGAAAATGCACAACAAAGATGTGAAATTGAAGCAAGAGCCATGTAGATAAAGTAAATACAATTAAAAAATTCAGAATTTATATATTTTACAATTTTCATACTTTGGGTACTTCTAAAATTTTAGCTATGCTGAAATAGTAAGGGTTCATTAAGTTTTATTTGTATTTAGGAGCTTTAGTTTGATTAGGTTTTCCTAGTTTAAGTTCCCTTTGTACTTTCTATTTTAAAATGAAATTCTTTTAGTCTAGGACATCTCTTCCTAGTTGTGTTAGGATTAAGTTTAGTCGGTAAATATTAGGCTTGTATTGATTTTTCATATAGCTTTCTTTCAATTTGAAAATAGTTTTCCAACAATTTGGTTAGAATTGTGGGATTCAATTCTTTTCCTTTTTCCTTGGATGTGATTCCTAAGCCTAGGTGTGATTCCTAGGAGAAATTCCTATCTTTTCCTTACTTTCTACCATTGCTCAAATATGAATTTTCAACTATCAAGATTAATTTCTCCATTGGACTTTGATATTGAAACTAGGAAAGTTTAACCTCAAGCCATTCTACACCATGATCCTTTTTTTCTTGAATCCTTACTGACATAAGTGTGATTTTGGTTAGTTAACACTTACATCAATAGGAATCAACTAATGTAGTTAGCTTAGTGGTGAAAGTTAAGTTAGGGTTTATTAATGAAAAATACCTAAGCATGATATGTGATTTTGAATAAAAGAAATGAGTTGCTAACATGATTATTTATTGGATTCGGAACCTTATTAGTAAAGATTTAACTACTATATTTGTTTGTGCAAACACTAATAAGTATGGTTATCAAAACTGTGATTTTGAATGTAAAATCATATAATTTTAAAGTCACAATATAGGAAAATGTGTTAACTCAAGGCGGAATAGTAATATGGTGAAATCAAGCTAAAATTGTTGGTGAAGTTGATTTATGTATCCTTTTTTGCAAAATGGAAAACTAGAGCAATTTTGGATTGAAAGAAAGGTTAATTTTGGATATACCAATTCATTGTCAACATCATGAAGGGCAATTTGAGGACCAGAATATATGGAGAGGTGAGGAGGAAAAGGAAGGCCATGGGAAGAGCTTAAATGATGCAGTCTTGCTATGGAGCCAACATTCCTCTCCTCTTTGGGGTTCTTTCTTTTAACTTTGATTTACGAAAGGAAATTGCATGCTCTTGTTTATTATATTCATCTCTTAACTTTTACTATTAGGTTTGTTGATTTAATTTTATTTATTTAGGTTATTAGATTTTATTAGCTTTTTAATTTATATTTATATTTATATTTTATTTCATTTATTTGTTGTTTGATATAGTTTACTTTATTAGATTTCTTTATTAAATTTTATAAGATTTGTTTATTAAAATTTATTTGATTGATGGACTTACATTACTATGTTTTGAACTTTATGGTAAGCTATATTTATTTTAATTTTGTTATTGCATTTAAGTTGATCATGTTTGGATTTTACCTATATTTCTTGCAATTAAGCAAGTATCTTGCTAATTAGATAACATAATTTTAATATATATAATTAATATAATTTTTAATATGTGTAGATACACAAAAATGCTTAGTAATATGTAAATAAATAACAATTTTACCATTCAACTTTTCAGGACCTTCAACAATTTTAGGTAAGATAATATGTATTATACGGAACTCATAAAAATAAAGAGACGAGTTGAACTATTAGATACTCATGCATCAGTGTACGAATTTCAGTACACTACTAATGCAAGTTGATAGATACCTATAAAACAGGGGCAATTTCTCTTTCTCCAAGTATGTCCCATCTTCCCAATCTTTGTTGTGCAGTGCATTTGAATAAATATACATAGTAGCTACAGGAGCAACGAACAATTCATGTCCGTCTTTCTTTCTTAAACCAAAGACCATAATTGAACATTTACCTATTTACTTGCCTAATGGAGATTTCCAACCTGTTAAAGATTTAAGAAATGTTTACCTCTAACGTAGTCTTGTCTTGTTTGAGGTTCAAATCACCTAGCTTTAAATAAGACTTATTCTTTGTCAGCAAATTGGCTAAAACCATCTTTTACACTAACTGTTGTGCATTTCAGTATCAGAAGGGTGACACAGTCATTGCTATTGTATTGAAACTGGGACCATGTCAATTAATAAGTGAGTACATTTTACAATTAACTTCTAAACTAGCACCTACAGAAGACAAGTGGACTATAATCTGAGATGGACATGAAAGAAAATAAGAAAGTTCCTTTTTTATGGGAAAGACAAGGTAATTATTTTGTTCACTGAAATTATTTAACCCACATGTTAAAATAGGTCGAACTAATAATGGCAGAGTTTTAAATCATTTTTTCCTTCTTTGTTCCTTTCCACAGTTATTGAACAACCAAGAACATTTGTATACACAGTTCAACAACATAGAATTGAAGCGAGAACTTAAACAAATTAGAAATTGCCAGTTTACCAATTAATTCGGTGAATGCATTTACTGCATTTTATATCATTTCATAAGTAGATTACGGAGCTCATTACTATCATGGAGAACAACTTTTAAGTTGCTTTACAATAAACTGACAAATTTTTATTTTCTAGAAGTTTTTGCATCATATACTTTTCCTAGGAAGGATGAATTTTCACAAGGTGCAGAAATATGCAATTTCTAAACTATGAAAATGGATTAGAATCCAGAGGAACAACTAAGATGTTAGAAAGGGCATAAGGAGTAGGCTGAACATACCAATTCTCAACCAGCGAGCAGCCCAGCTTCTAGAAGGATCCATGACAGAAATTATACTGCAACCATGAAAGATGAAAACAGAAGCACTGAAATTGACTTTTTAACAAAGCGAATTCAAGAAGAAGAAGAAGAAGAAGAGGTGGTATACCCATTGAAGTTAGGAGTCGTGCAATCGACGACACGCTCATGATCTTCATCCATCTTAAAAAAGGGGCAGTTTTCGCATCCCGACTCTCTAAACTACAATCATTACAAAGCAAAAAAGAAATAATTAAAATTTTAGAATTAGAAGAGAAAATGGATACAATGAAATCGGTAACCATGCCTGATCGTAGGTTTTGACGAGACGGCAACGAAGACAAGCCCTCAGTTCATGCCCAAAACTAGTCGGAATTTGTGCTGGTACACTTCCCATTGCACTCTGCTTTGCTACTCCTCAACCGCAATTTCTCTTCCAAATTCAAAACTATCTGAATGCTTTCTTAATGCGACGGAACTAGACAAAATGGATGTTATAAGAATAAGGCTCAAGGTACTTTTAAATTTATAAGAAAAGTCGAGTTTAGCCATTTTAATTTTTTTCTTTTCTATGTTAAAAGAACACTTTTCTTATAACTTTTCTTTAACTAGTCAAATTGGGTCAATTTAACTTATAAGTTTGACTTATTTTAATCTATGAGCATTGAAAAGTTAAAAACATCAAATTATTTTAACCATTCAACTTAATATTATATACCAAAAAACATAAAATCCAAATCCAAACCTCTAGCTTAAAAGATTACACCTTATTGGAACACACTTATGAAAAAGCTTTGATGCATATTCTTTATATAAGAAGGTGGAAATCCAAGATAATAACACACAAATTTAAAGTAGTTTAACCTCTTTTCCTATATCTACTTACTCAAATAATTACTTGGATTCTAAAATATTTCAAGAGTTCACAACTACAAATTCTTTAAAATAAGAATCAAACCCTAGTATTTTTAAGAATTACACTTAAACCTTTATAATTGAATTAATCGTACAAGAAATACTCTCAATTGCCTAAGAAATCCCAATATACAAGCTTTCACTATAATCCTAAAGAGAAATAATAATTTCAAGAAAAGAGTTAGAAGCAATTTATGAATTAAAGATAGATAAGCGATTAATGAACTTAAGAAAGTGATTGTTTACTTTTTAGATGCAAATACTCAAGCATAAATACTCTTTCTAAGTTTAAATAGTTGTTACTAATGGATTTAATGTCACACCCGCATTAAAGACCCTGGATGTTTCGTACTATGAATGTATATGACTAATAGGATGTATACGTATATATATATACGCATTGATATGTTTGATGATTGAGATGTGACGTTGTCTACTTGTTTATGTCTATTCTTGTGAATGCATGTGTATGAATATATTGATGTTGAGTGTGAAAATAAGGTGAGGTGATATTATACCTTTGATATATGTGTTATGTGTTGATAATGGGAAGAGAAGGTGTTGCCGCCTTATTGAGATTATGTTGTAATTGAGAATCTAGAAGTGTTTATGCCTGAATTGTGACTTGGGTGCTTTGGGAATGAGGGTAGAAAGAGTTATAGGTGGGAAATGATGGTGGTATGGACGTACCAAACAGGGGAGATGAGGGGTCTTAGGCTCCTGGAGGCCGTACGGGCGTACCATAGGGTTGTTCGGCCGTAAGTGTACTCACAGGAAATTGAGTTTGTCAGGTGGATTGTGGACATACAGGCGTACCAAATATGGTACGGGCGTATCGTCCCTCGCAAGAGTTTTTGCTTGTCATGGTATTTTGGTTGGTACGGGCGTACCAAGATCCATACGGCCGTACGCGACTAAAGTTAACCAATCAATGGATAAGTATTAAGGCTTTTCTTAGTTTTTTTATCAACATTATCTTTCTTAAACCCTCCTAAATATTAGAATCAGAGTTCCTAAGTACCAGGGAAGCGTGAGAGCTGAAAGTTAACGATAGTGGTCAATAGTAACGGGATTGCAGTGGAAGTCCTATTGCTAACTGGTTTGTGCTAGATGTGTTGCTTTGTATGAGTTTTATGTTAGGCATGAGTTTCTTTGCCTTAAGACCTAAGGAAGGTATGGAAATGATGTGTTATGTTGTTGCTTGTGCTTGTTATGCTATGATTGGATGCTTTTCTTTGCTTCATGATGGTATGGCTTTATGATATGAGGGAATGGATGTAGGGTTTTATTTTATGTTATGTTGGTATGGCTTTATGATGGAACGGATGTATATCCTATCATGGTATGAAGCTTTACTGCATGAAAATATATTCATGGCATGCATGGTGATGAAGGAAGGAAGGATAAGAAAGAAAAGAAAGAAAGAGTGATGAGGGCAGAGCTAAGCTCTGGGCATACTGGGTCAAAAGGATAAGGATGGGATTCCTTTAAGGAATCGTTTAGATTTATGCCCTCCCTATGAGAGATGAGTCTCGAGACCTACAGTAGGAAATGGGTGCACAACACCATACAATAAATGTCCTTCTTTGAGAGATGAGTACTGGTACCTATAAGGACCCAGTATGTGCGAAAGGAATGTGCACAATTACAGGAAAATAAGAGTGAATATGAGAAATAAGGAAGAGGAAGTACATAGAGCATGACTGTACTTGCATTCATGTTTTGGAAATGTATTCTATGATGATATGTCTTATGTTAATGCTAGTGATTGCGATGCATGAAGAATATGTTGGATGTAATTGCTCATTATGGTTTGCTATGTATTTATACCCACATATGTATCTATGTTTACCTAGCACCATTGAGTTTTATACTCATCATTTATCATTTGATGAACGTAGGTTTAGAGCCTTCGGGAGAGCGATCAAAGAAGTGATAGAGGTCGTCAGTAGAGAAAGATTAATCCCCTGGGGCATACTCCGACCTATTTTTGTTAGTGTAGCTGTTGTTAATCGTTATAGTAGTAGTCAACACTGTATTTTATGGTGAACCCATTTTGTACTGATGACTTACCATGTTGTATGAATTTATTATTTAATATAATTGTAATATCTACCAATTTGAATGCTATGATAGAATGAATATTTATCCAGGGTATGATGTGTCAATTAAATGATGCCACATTGTTAAATCTTTCACCACTAATACAGGGATGTACACCCATACGAATTTTAAGAGGTTATAGAGGCGACGTATCCCTTGTAGTGTGAGTAGCGGTATTCCTCTGGAATGAATGATACTCATGCTACGGGAGCATGTTACCCCAGGTATGGGCTGGGTGTGACATTTAATACATTTTTATCCATTAGATAAATATTTAAAAGATTGTAATAAGTGTAGTTTGTAGATTACATATGTTCATATAGAAGGGCATACCATCAAGCCATATAAGAATCATATGGTCCTACATAAGGTGGTATAGTCGTACCATAACTTACAACACAATGTTATAGAATATGCATTAACTAGGATAGGGTATGAGTGGTGTTATGATCATGCCACTCTTTACTACTTAAAATACACATTTTCATAGACCTATACACCCTTATTGTAACTAGGACACAATCAACTATACTAGAATGCAAAGTAACATTCATTTGAGCGAACTATGGTTTGTGAACTCAAAATTTAGCTTAGAATATATATAGTCTAATAATCTTTCCCTTTTTAATGTTGATAAACCAGCTCTCCCTTAAACCATGCATACACTTGATTATTGTAATTAAATGTTCGTTTCCAATATTATAAACATCTTGTAGTAATATAATTAAAGCATCATTGTTAATCATTTAAATGCTAGTGACATAATGAAAAAATGAATACCATCACATAAATGTAATGGACAAGTCATATTGATAAGATTAACAAACATCATATTAATGTCATAAGTCTCAAATCCAAAAATAACAAGTCATAATGAAATATAAATCATGAAAAATGAAACATAATTTGCACAAACACTATCACATCCACACATTCACTATCACTATCTTAATGTCTAGTAATTTTTTTTATTTTGATGATTAAATTATTAGTGTAACTAATGATTAATTGATTAAGACTAAAAATCTGAAATTTAAATTATTTTCCCATATTTATAAATAATTACATTATTAGTGTTATATAAAGATATAATTAATGTTTAAATTATTTTATTTAAATAAATATAGATACTTATATTGTTAGTATCGCCAAAGAATATAATTGCATTTAATGTAGGAATGGTTATTAATAAAATATTAAAAGCTAATGTTATTTGATAAATTTTATGATAGAAGGAAAGACGATGAATGGGTAATTAAAATAGAGGATAAGTTAGGATTGCTTATGAATAATATATAAGTGAGTGTTAAATTATACCTAGCATTTGATTATACTCCAGTATAACTATGTTAATTAATATTTTAAATTTCCATATTAAGATTTCTTTTAGAATAAGTGAATAACTAATTAAACGAGGTAAATAGCTTAACAAAAGCATAAGTTATGAATATTTAAATTACTGTAAAACTTAATTAGGAGGTTAGACGATAATTATATCAAGCAATTTATGAACTATATATATGTTATTCGAATCAATGTAATGAAATTTATAATGATAAATATTAATTAAATATATTAATTTATGTAAATATTACTAATAAATTATATGTAGAAGGATAATTATTGCAGTGGTAAGTATATTGAGGCGATGGACTTATTCCTTCTAGAATCAATATAGAAGGCCATAGCTAGACAATGATTTTTAAGAAATTTGCTGAAACCATCAAGAGTTGCACTTGAAACTAGTAGGAAACAAAGAAAGAAAACAAGAAGGAAGCCTTGTGAGAGAGGGAGGCATATAGAAGGATTTATCCCTAAGAATTTAAGTAAGTCACTATCCTACATACAACTACCTCTATTAAGGAAGGTGAGTTAAATCCCTTATTTTGTATGCAGGGCCATCTACGTACATGAGTTAAGGTATGGATGGAGTTAATTACATGTGTATATACTTTGTAACCTATATTTGCATGAAGCTAAATACTTAATCGTTGATATATAAGCTAGACGGGAATTGGTTAAACTTATGCAAGGATGATTGTGTGTGGAAAATAAATTGCATGACTAATGATCTATGTATAATATGTTAACACATCAATCTTGCTGAATATTAGGTTGAAAACACTAAATTAAACTAGAGAGACAAATAGAGGTATCAAGGAAATCTTTAAATAAGACTTGGTTAAGATATGATTTTATTTAACTTAGATGATTAATTCCTTAACTATTGAACTTATAGTTAAGGAATAAAAGATAGACAACAACCATAGCTTCATATGTATGAAATGAGTACTGAACAATCTTGAAACATGAAGTTGATGGATACATATTTCACTTGAACAATTAGAGAAAATATCTTAATTGATGGCCAGTTTGAATTATTGCAAATGGGAGCAAAATTAATAGTTAAGGTGCGAAAGTGGATATAACTCAATGATGCAAATAATATGAATATGTAACTATTATTTAAGGAGTAAACTAGATATATATAATGCATGTATACATCTATTTTCTATATATGAATGAGATAGAAAATTTGATAAGAAAGAAACCTACTGTAATATGTTATCTCTAACACCCATTGGTTTCTTGGATATATATGATATATATATTGCTTCCTACGCATGAATAGGTAGTAAACTGAATGTATGAGTTGTGTTAGTAAGCGTATTAATAAATATGATAAGTGACCATTAAGGGCATGGAGTTGTGATTACTGGAAGCTTTTAAATAGATTCTTTTCATGGAAGTGGATTTATGAATGTTTGACTTTCCAACCTTTCTTGAATCTTGTTATAAATTAATGTAGTTTTAAAGTGTGTATGATAGAATTGGAAGGCTAATATAATACTCCATGCACCTGCTTGTGTAAGTAGGAGTTGGAAGTCTAATTTAAATTAATAGGATTGGTGGTTAATGAATCATGATGGTGTACTTGGAAGCCATGCATATGTGCATCCCATTTGACTGACAAACATGACTTTTAGTAGCATCCAAAATCATATATTACTTAAGCACCCGAATTGATAGCAAGTTGAGGGTGTATTTTATATAGTATTATGGAATGATAAATAATTCAGACGAATGTGTAAGAACATGCATTGGAAGTGGACATCGGAGAATAATGTGGGATCAGGTTGTGCTTGAATAAAATGTATGCTGAATTATTATTCTTGCTCTTGAGGTCAGAACTCTTCCAACTCTAATTATTTATCCTAAAGGGTTAGCGAAATGCTTATATAAATTGTAAATGAGTAAGAAATGAGTGTAATTAATAAAGTTACTATTAAGGTATGCTGAGGTAACTGAATGATAAGAATTAAATGAATTCAAATGCATCTTATATTAGATTATTGGACCATGATGCCTTGCTTGCTAAACATTTACATATATAACTAATGTAACTAAGGTGTCAATAAGGGGGTTACATGGATGGTTAATAAATTGTATTTGAACTCTAAGTTAGAAGCTTGTTATGTTGGTAAAGAACTAGTAGAATAAATGTTGAATCCAGTAGAGTGTGAGATGCTAGCTTGAGGTATAATTAGCTAAATAATTAGCCTATAACCTTCCACTTATGACATGGAAGATGTCACTAAATTTTATGTATTTATTGATATTATAAGTACATAATAAGCACCCTACGCCTATGGCATTGAATCCTACATAGTGGAAGGAAAATATATGATAAAAAGGTTAATGAATTGGAAATAAAATGAGGAACTCAGCTCCTTAAAATGGAACTCACACATAAAACTAATTCTTAAATGAAGAAAACTCTATGCAGTTGGATTATAAGGATAACCCAAGGGTAAATTAGCATTATCAACGTACCAATACAATACTTAATTATCTCTTATCAACATACTAATACAATAGGGATAATTACAGCAGTGGTAAGTATATTGAGGTGATGGACTTATTCCTTCTAGAATCAATATAGAAAGCCATAGCTAGATAATGACTTTTAAGAAATTTGATGAAACCATCAAGATTTTCACTTGAAACCAGTAGGAAATAAAGAAAGAAAACAAGAAGGAAGCCTTGTGAGAGAGGGAGGTACATAGAAGGATTTTTCCCTAAGAATCTAAGTAAGCCATTATCTTGCATACAATTACCTCTGTTAAGGAAGGTGAGTTGAATCCCTTATTTTGTATGCAGGGAAATCTACGTACATGAGTTAAGGTTTGGATGGAGTTAATTACATGTGTATATGATTCATAACCTGTATTTGCATGTAGTTGAATACTTAGCCGTTGATATATAAGCTAGACTGGAGTTGGTTAAACTTATACAAGGGTGATTGTGTGTGGAAAATGAATTGCATTATTGATGATTTGTGCATAATATGTTAACACATCAATCTTGCTGAATATTAGGTTGAAAAGACTAAATTAAACTAGAGAGAGAAATAGAGGTATTAGGGAAATCTTGAAATAAGACTTGGTTAAGATATGATTTTGTTTAACTTAGATGATTAATTCCTTAACTATTGAACTTATAAATGAGGAATAAAAGGTAGACATCAGCCATAGCTTCATATGTATGAAATGAGTACTGAACAATCTTGAAATGTGAAGTTGATGAATACATAATATATTGATATATCTTAGAATGTTATTGATTTACAGCTGTACCATCATTATATAAATGCATACACAATTAAGTCATGATCATAAATTATTAGCATGATACTTTGGAGAAATAAAGGAGACATAATTATATATATATATATATATATATATATATATATATATAAAGGGCAAAAAAAGGGAGGCACTAATATATTTATATATATTAAAATGATATAGAGACAAAGAATACAGAAATATTAGGAAAATAAATTATTGAAAATATATCCAGTATAGATTGTGCACAATTAGAGATAGAGATTACTGTGATCATAGAGAAATAACAAATTCATGAAAAAAGTGAATTCACAAATAAAATGATGAAATAACAGAGAATAGAGGAATGCAACATATATTTGTATTCATTATCATATAGCATAACATTACTACAAAAAAAGAGGAATGCAACACATATTTTTAATTCCAATAAATATTATTATTATATGTATCATTTAAAATTTTATTGTAACACAAAATTTTAATCTTAATAAAATTCTATTAAAACATATAATTCTATTTCTATTATTATATATGTCATTTAGAATTATATTATCATCTATAATTTTTACTATCATATAATAATATATCATTTTTATAATAAAACTTTAATCTTTTTAAATTTTATTATTATACATCATTTAAGATTCTATTCTAAAATTAACAAATCATGAAATTTTAATTCATATAGTCATATCTTCAAATTTTATTTAATGATCTTAAACTTTTCATTGAAATAGTTTATTTGAATGATTTTTTATTATTTATTTATATTAATTCAAAAATGTAAAAGATATTTCAAAATAAATTATAAAATGCAATAGTTTTTAAGTTATTTTTTCTTTATTTAATTTTATTATAAAAACAACTTGTTATAAATTAAAATTATTACTGTAAGATTATTAAAATAAAATTAGTTTTAATAAAATTAGGTCTTTTAATAAAATTCTATTTTCTTAAAACTAATCACTTTTGTATTGATTATTTTATATAAAATTAGATGATACAAATAAATTTTAATAAATTTAGTTATTAGATAATAAAAGTAATTATTAGTATTTCTATTTGATTTTAAATAAAACTTCTTACATAGAAATTAATTGTTATAAGTTAGAACTATTATTATTTGATAATTAAAATAAAATAAAATAAAATTTAATAAATTTATAAGAAAAGTATGATCATCATTTTAATTGTCCCTGTCACATCCTCAATTTTGGTACATATTTTGTGTGATGTAAATTTTTTTTATATGATCATAATTTAGATGATACTGTGAAATTTTGGAAAATGACTGGTATAGAATGTAAATAATGTAATATTTAATAAATGTTTTGATAACGATATGAATATAATTAGCGGATTCGCTAAATGATGATAATTTGAAGAAATATTATGTCAAGTGCACTTAAAATATTTAACTGTATTTAATTATAATAAATAATTGGACGTACATATTATCGTGTATGACAGTGTACGTACGTATGTAAATATGAAAATATGAAGAATTAGGATAATGAGAAATGTATAATGAATATACATAATTTAATAATTATGTATAAATTAAGAAAGGGTAAAATAAATGAGATAAAGAAATAAACAATTTATTGAATGTACGTACAATCGTATATTAAAATATACATACGTATGAAAGATGTAAGAAAATAGAAATTTAAGATGATAAATTGAGTGTACGTATATTTTTTATATTAAAATGTACATAAGCATGTATTAATGGAATAATTAAATTTACGTATGAATATTCATATATGAAATTATACGTATACATATATGTGAAATTAAAAGATGAAATTAAATATATTAAGAATATTTATGATGTCATAATTAAATATGATTTAAGGAAATTGCATAATAAATTAATGCAATTTAAATATATATGTAAATATATATACGGATTAGTGTATAAATGGATCGTATAAATAAAGTATAAGTGATGTATTTATATACATATAGGAAATGTATAATTATGGTATAATGTGGCATTTAAATATGTATTGGAATAAATAAAATGCATTATTATAATGGAATGAATAAAATGTAATATGATATATATAAAAGGAAAATGGAATAAAGAAATGAGATATTGATTAAATAAAGTAAATGTAAAAAGAAATTAAAAATAAATGATTATGTGGATATTTTGTGTCACACCCCAACCTGGTGTAATATGCTCCTATAGCATAATTAACAACCTCTTTAGAAGGAAATCATTAATTACACTACAAGGGATGCATAAAAATAAACTTTACGTTTTTTTAGTACTATTCATTAAGTACTATTCATAAATTACTGTTCATTGAAATTCTAGAAAGAAACTTCCTTTTTCACAATATACCTTTTACTTATAATCATTATACAACATTCTTATATATATATATTAAGAGTGTTATATTGATAGTACATGATTATACATTACAAACATAACATAATATTTACTACTACCAAATGAGAAATGATATATGCTATATAATGAGAAACATCTCAAAGTATGCCATACAAGTCCAGACTGCATCAGGATAGGGCTTTGTAAAAGTCCTGACCTTTACCAATTATAGATCAGTGTCACGTCTTTTGGCTGCGTAACATGCTCACGTAGAATGATTATTAACTTCTTAATCGAGAAAGTTGATAATTATCCTACAAAGGATTCCATACATTCCGTAAATTTTTTTTACCTTGCATGTAAACTCATATTAATCCAGTACATTTATTGTTACCATATTTTAGCATAAAATCATAAATAAGTCATCTCCTCATCAGAGTTATAAACTTACACACATGAATATATTACATTTCTTTAGGTTTAACAAACTTAATTTATTTATTACCAGAGTATTTTATTTTAAGTAGTTGCACGATAATTTATATAGATAGAAGTTTGAAGGAACCCAAACCATTTACTAATATTCTATTGATATGTTCAGCTGCTTCACTGACGTTCTTGTTCTGTGGCTTTACTTGGTCCTACGTTTATCAATTGATAAATGCTGAGTGTAAAACTCAGTAGTGCTGGTATAACAAATATAATAAATATCAAATAAATTCCAAATAATCATTTAACATGTCAACCATATTATCATATCATTATCAATAATCACATTCTCATTCACTATTCATGATTTATATCTCAGCTGTATTTATGCTTATGCACATTTACCATTTCATCATTTCATTTAACCATTCAAATGTCATTATCATCATGTATATGAATCGTTCATATTTATAAGTATGCATTATGTTGTGCATTTCTCCCTCATATCTGATCATATCATTAATATGCGCATTTACTGGGTCTTTCATTTATAATTTATCAATGGTACCACAAATTGGATCTCATATATTACTTAACCCCTTTTTTTTAATTCATTCTTTTCATAACATAATTCCTTTTTATGTAATTCCCGTAGGAATTTTAACATTTAACCCAGTATAAAACATTAGACATATTTCTCATATCAATTTTTCTTTCTTTCTTTCTTCCTTATATCACCATGTCATGCTATGTCATGTTTATGATTAATGCATTATGGATATGTCATGATTAACCAAAATAATAATATGTTATACTATAATTATGTAATGCGATTGCATTACCAAATCATTGCCTATTTGATCAATTAATGATCGAGGACTTCCAAATAAACTAACACAAACCTGGTATGTCCTTTCCTTTGTTAATATCCTTGGATGATTCGTGAGGTTTATCCATAGTTTTACCTAATTCACAAATCAATATTCATTCATTACTAATGTATTTCATCTCATCATTAATCATTCTTATAATTACATTAATGTGTCAATTAAACACACGTATATATTTTATCTTCTTATTTTATTATGTAAGAAATCATATTACTATTCACTATAGTAATTACTATTCCATTTATCTAAAGTAATTATCCTTTTTTTTAAAATCCAATTGTAACATTTGAATATCTACTTACTATAATTATTATACCATTAAAGAAAACCTTTCATTATCATTTTATAAAACTTCTTCATAACATTGATTTGTTTATTAAAATCATTTAGATATTAATTATTTAATTTATTTAATTTCTTAATAAATTCTCATCATATAACATTTCTTTTATTCAATCCAATCAATATTATTCTATGTGATTGTGTTCTTAATTCATCTTTAAATTGAATCATATAAATAATCTCTACTTAAAATCACAACTTATTTATAAACCATTTAATCATTATTAATCTGCCAATGATCTATTATTGTTAAAACATAAAATAATGTATCAAAAAATATTATAACCCAGTTAATATCATATTACTGTTTGCTAATGATATCCTATTCATATATCTTAAACAGATTCTTAATTCTTGTCACATCTTGATTTTCATAGCACTCCTATATGCATTAGTTTTATAAATATGTTACAATGAATGATTAATGGATGCATGAATGCAATAATCAAATATGATGCACGAATGTGATAGCTTGATTATTATAATGAAAAGTGCATTATGAATAGAGAAATTCCATATGATATGGAATTTACGGAGTAAATGGTAGAAACAGATGAAAATATGTTTTACAAAGTTAAATATACATGAAAGATGATGCTAAAAATAATTATGAAGGTGGGGGGAAATTAAATGATGAAAGAAGTTACTTATCCATATATAATTAGACCTTCTTTAAGTTATATATATATATATAAATATATAGATATATCTATATATGGATATTAAATTAATTAATTGGCCTTATCTTAATAAATAGGAATTAGCTACTTGCTTTTCCATTTTCCTTCATCAGACATGCTGCACTTTCTTCTTTTCTTCCTTTAAACATCTGCTTCTTCTTCCTCTTTTCTTGTTCTTGATTTAACTTAAGGCAACATCATAGCAGTTAAAGGTAAGGATCATGCATGGCTTTTGGATTACATGTTCTTTTTGGTGTTTTATATGCTTTCCTCATGTTTCTTCTTCTTCTCTTTTCTTGTTCATACAAACCTAAAGATTATGATCTAAGTAAGAGGAAGCATGAATTAAAGAGTATTGGTGTTTTCTTTTGTTCCTTATGTTTGTTGAGTTATGTTGATATTATGTGAAAGAAGGAATTGGAGTGAAAGATGGATCTAATAAAGCAGTTATTGTGTTGAAGAGTTGAATTGATCTTGAATGGTTTTAAAGAAATTGAACTGGTTTCTTGATTGTTATAAGTGTTAAATTGATTTTGATTGATGATTGAACTTTAAATGGTGTTAAATTGATGTTATGAGTAAGTTTTGGAAGTGTTTTAATGATGTTTAAAGTATGGTAATGGATTAGGATGTTTGGGAAATCATTTGGAGGTGTTTAGATCGAGTTTCTGCTACCTATGGAACTCTCGGCCACGATCGTGACATTGAAGTCACGATCATGACAGAAAGTTTTGTGAAATTTTTGCTTGAAGTCATGATCGTGACATTGAAATCACGATCGTGATAGCAACTTTAAGCATTCGATAGGTTGTTTTGTAAGCAACATTTGGAGACCTTATCGGATGAGTTTTTTGACGTGTAATATACCGTTGGAAAGATCTTTGAGTTTAGTTTCCAATGTTTTAAAAATAATTTAATTTAAAGGTCATTTACTTAGGAAAAAGGCTTTTACAATGAGAAAAGTTCTTAGAGGATAACATGATTTTATGTTTTGGTGAAGCCTTCTACTTTGTATATGTTTTGGTTCAAAGTTGAAGGCCTTATTGGATGAGTTTTAGGGTAAATAATATATCATTAAAAAGATATTTGAGTCTAGTTTCTAATGGTATATAACTTGGTTTATTTTGATATCACTTACTTAGTAAAAAGTCTCAAAGAAGCTAGACTACTCATTAGGAATAACATGTTGGTTTGAATAAGTAGTTAAAAAGGATAGTCTTTTACTTATAACTTGGGATTCATTGAAATCTTTTTATGTTATGAAATTTTATATGAATTGTTTATGTTATTAAGTATGGATACCTTGCAATGTTATAGGTGGTTTGAAAGAAGATATACAACTACCATAAAAGGATTTGGATAAAGAAAAGTCCATTGCAGGTTTGTGCTATTTATTAGCTGATTCTTTATTAATGAATCAGTGGGCAAGTTCTTATTTACCTTGATATAAACATGTGGTACATGTTTTACTAGATGTTATAAGAGGTTTGAGCTATTATTATTGTTCCACAATTGATAATGCTCATGGAAGGAATGTTTCATGAATGAATGATGACATATGATAGAATGAATATTCATATTGCAACATGAAGCATAGCATTGCATCATGACATGTACATTTTATCATTTACTTAAATATAGCATGTCATGGTGTTGGGGAGGCATAAGAAAAGGATGAGCTGGGTACAAGAAGTACCGATAAAATGAAGGAATGAGATGTTCCTACGGGTACGAGAAGTACCGATATTTATATATATTAAAGGAATAAGATGTTCCTATGGGTACGAGAAGTACCAATACAATTGATCTAGTGCAAAATGTTGTAATAATCACAAAGGTATCAGAGATTGATACAGTGAAAAATCAAAGGAAGAGTGCAAAGCATCATTGCATTCTCAAAGACATATTCAAGGCATGATGAGAATTCATGGTTGAATTTACAAATGGTTGAATTTACAATACATAAATGGGTTGAAAGCATATCTTATTACTTGAGATCATTTGTTATAGAAATGTATTAGAGTATGATGAGTTTTATAGATATGGAAATGACTGATGAATAGTTATTATAGACAGTGACTTATGAATGGTACTTAATGAATACTGATTTATGATCGTGTTTGAATATTTTATGCATTGTTGTTAACAGTCGAAGAAAGATGCAAAAATAGTAAGATATGATATAAAAATGTTACTAAACATCAAGTTGCTATGATTTGATGTTAGTGCAAAAGATATAGATATGTTATAAAGGAAATGATATATAGTTATTTGAGTTTATACTCATAAACAATAATGTTATATTAGAAGTATGATTTTATTCATTGATGGTATTAATATGATTATCATTTGTAGAGATATACAAATAGAGATCATGATTATGTTGCTACATATACTCTAAATTGCTAATGATGAGAGTAGATGATAGAGTTTAAAGTATGCTATTTAAAGTGCTTACATGATTTAATCAAATCATGAAAATAATGATAATGAAAGCTATTGGCCTACATTAAAATAAAATAATATACATCTTATGAAACCTGTATTTTTCACAGGTACACACGAAGGGTTATAGGTTTTAATGGATACAGGTGAAAATGTGTCAAAATAGATAAACTGATATAGAATTCTAATGGAGGTTTTAATATTATGAAACAGCTGAGTGTATAACTGATAATTGTAAAGTATGTTTTAGCACCACTGAGTTTTATACTCAGCGTTCGTCATTTGATGGATGCAGGTTAACAGGTAATTAGAGTGCACGGATTCTAAAGCACCAGTTAAGCAGGACTCATGTTGAAGGTAAGGGCTTGGAAGGGTTTTATGTTTTATTTTATATAGAAATCTTATATAATAGAGTATTGTAATAAGGCAGTTAAAAACATGGGTGCAATGTGAGTTCAAATATTCTTAAATGTTTTTCATTAAACAATAATTTTATATGTATAAATTTACATGTATCATTTGATTATATTCTAAATCGCAAATGCGTTTTCAATTATAAGTTGTGCAAATGTAAAGTTTGTTTTTAATTTTAAAAAATATACATCCCTTGTAGAATAATTAATAGTTTCTATGTATTGGAGACTGTTCATTATTCTACGGGAGTATGTTCCATCTTGGAATGGGGTGTGACAATTCTATTCTTTTCATTCTTAACTTCTATTATCTATTTAGTTTCTGTACTATCTCCTTCCTAAAAATGTTCAACATCAGAACTTATTAACCAAGCTTTTAACCACACTTTAATAATTTTCTACTAACAGATCCCTTAATAATGTTTCTGTAATATAATCAATTAATGACTTAAACAGTAAAATTTTTCTTAATTATTTATCTTAGTTATCTGTCTTATTTCTGATACAACTTTGTCTATTCAAACTTAAATGCAACTTCTGTAACATTTAATATGTCTACTTATCATTATTTATTTAACCATTATTAAGACTAATTGAAAAATATCATATCTCTGCTTTTATCCATAACTTACCATCATTATAATATAATCAATAACATTTTAACTAGTATACTTAATTAAATATGGTTCTATTATTCATAAGTAATCACTTATTTATTTAAACATCTTAAAACAATCATACAATTTGAATATCATATTCCTACGTATTATATACCCTTCTGTTATTTGTAATTTGGTCTTCTGATTAAGATCTTATTTAAAACCTTACTATGCTATGTACTTATTAACTTATACATTTTTCTTAATATCTCTTAATATACTTGAATAATCGATCATTTATATCCTTTTAAAATTCACAATCACATACTTCAATTAAAGTCATTTTTATCACTTGATATGGCATCTTTAATGACTTATATCATATCATTAATTAACTATTTCATTTAACTTCTTAAAATTACTCAATTTAATTAAACAACTACTAACTTATATTCTCAAACTTGATATGGCCGATTACTTACATATGAATCCATTAAACATTAGCATTTCATATCTTAAGTCCATTTTGACAATTCATACTTTAAGCTAACCTTCTTAGTCATAAATACTTTCATTTAACTTTAATTCTCTTATTATATCATTAATTCAAACTTAACAGAATCCATTTTTCCTTAACTTTTATCTCTTAAAAACTTTGAATGAAGATTAAGCCTTAAATTACCAAATATACTTATCTTATATCCAATTTAGTTCATATATCATATGCTATTTATTAAGTCATCATTAAGAATTGCATTTTAACCTTAATTAAAATTTAATTACTTTAATCATACTTAATTTTAATCATTTAATTCATAACTCTTAAGTCATATACACTTAAAATGATATTAAGCCTTAAATCCTCAAATTAACTTATCTTAAGCTTTAATTTCACCACTTACTTTGCTAATGACTTTCTGTTTTTAGTAAATCATCTTTAAAACCATATTTTAAACTTACCAACCATTAAAATGTTACTTGATTATTTTAGCTAAAATGAAAAACTCAACACAAACACACGCACACAATCACAACTCACTTTATTTCATATCCTTTATAATCCTAACTCATCTAACTATTAAAACATCAACCAAAATCCATCAAAAATACTTCAAAAATTTTGGCTAAAACTTAAATCATACCAAAAATTCATAAATCAAGTGGATCTAACATTAAATCATACTTACCAAGCTCACCTTTAAACACAATAACTTAAATCTCAACTTTAACTTCTTCTTCTTTGAATTTAACTACAGATTTATATGGATCTTTTCACTTTCACTTCCTTAAGCTTGATCTATGCTTAAATCAAGAATGCATGCACCTTATAAGATGAGATCAAACATAAAACAAGGTTAGTATACATGATAAGGTTTCAATTTTTAGTAGAAATCATGATTCTTCATGATTTCGATCATGAACTTGAAGGATCTTCAAAGAAAGGTTTTGGTCATGATGAGAAAGAGAGGAAACAAGAAGTATTTCAATATTACCTTGATGTATACTCAAAGAACTTACTGGATCTTGAAAAATCCAAACCAAAAGAGAAAGGAAAGCTTGTAAAACTTCAACTTCTTCAAAGATTAGCTTTGGTTTGTAGCTTTAAGGGGAAAGCATTTGGTCACTTGCTAGATGAAAGAAAAAGGAGAGTATCTTGGCTTGAACTTAAGCTTTATTCATAGAACTAACTTTTACACATAAGATTTTGAAAGCAAAATGGAAATAAGATGGAGTTTAGTTTCGGTTTCAAGGCGGAAGTATAGAAGAATGTAAGAAGGATGAAGATAAGATGATGATAAGATAAAGATAAGAGATGAATGAGTGGTATGCTTCGAACAAAGGGATAAAGGATACATAAATGAGTGAAATTAGGTCCAAATGAGAATAAAATTCGTATGAAATGAATGCCATTTGGAAAAATTCCCATATTAGTCCCTATACATCTCCAAAATTACATTTTAGCCCCTATATGTAGATATACTTATATTTAACTTAAATCTACCAATCAAATAAAATATAATACTTACATTCTCTTTCCATCTACTAACACTAAAATCCAAACCTACTTTTTCAAATACCTATACAATTTTTCAAATATCAATCCCACTACTAATTTAATATACCAATTCAAATCTAATTTAACTTATTCTATTTTTAATTATATTTATCTATTTATCTACTTACATAACACTAATAACTTATTAACTTAATTATGATATCACTTATACCACTTATGATATCATTATGACATCATAATTAAAAATACTAATTATACTTTCTAATATTTACATTTTATTATATACTCCTACTAATACATTATGCATTCATAATTATTCATTTTCTAATAAAAATCATAACTAAATTCATACGCTTACATCATGCTTATATCATCATCACTCAATTATGACATAATAACTAATTTTTAATTCAAATTTTCTAAAATTTGTACATATCAAATTCATGTTAAAAAAATCATCTTGAACTTACTTAATTAATCATATTAAGTGTTTTCATCATCGAAAACATCAATTTATCATCGTTCAGGGGTCGTGTCAGTGGTTTTCGTCAAAATTCAATTTTTAACTTTTAAGCCATAAACTCTAATCTCATCATATACTTATAACCATAATCATAATTTCACATCATTTTCAGACCAATAACATATCAAACAAGAAATTTCAATCAATTCATGAATGCAAAGTGTGTGCACGTTTCATGATGTGACACTGTTATGATATACTCTTGATGTGCTATGCTTTATACATGATTAATTTGGAATGATGATGTGAATTTTATATGATTTATGAATACTATGAGAAATAAATGATGTGCTTTATGGTATATGTTTAGAGATTGAAATGATGGAATTTTACGAGACCAGTGAAAAATGGTTGATCATACTTGTCAATACGATAATTAAATAGACGTATCATCAAAATGATGATTTGATGACTTGAAGTCGATAATAATTTAATGGTTATGTCATTAATAATAATTGATAAAAATAATATCTAGTGCGCTTAAAATATTTAAGCTTCATTAATTAGGATAATTAACGGATCGTATAATTAATCGTATAAATAAGATACATAAATTATTTTATACATATATGAATTATACATATAAGTATTCAAGAATTAGTATAAATTATATATGTATTAAGAGTGTACATAATTTAATAATATTGTATGATTAAAGATGTGTATAACTAATTTATACGAATAGAATATATACATATATATGAGTGTATATATGATATGGTATATTTTAATGTATAAGAATGTATAAGTATGTATAATTGAATTATAAAGTTTATCAAGAGTATACATAATTAATAATTATGTATGATTATAGGGACGTTGTTGACCCTGACTTTTCACACTCGTGTAATTTCGGGTTTCTCT
>CANYBF010266484.1:0-18713 GCA_948192965.1 Dalechampia spathulata
ATCGTCGGCCAGCTCCACAACAAGGAGGTTTTGTTACCTCCAGTTGCTGGATGGTTTCATTACGATGAATGAAGGAATCCATCCATTCATTGCATTTCTCTATCTCAGGAGTCGGGTTTATCGAGTTCGATATGGTGAAAGTGGGTTCTGGTCCAGATTCCCGGATAGGTTGTGTTTCACTTCTCTCTAAAGGAGTTAACAAGTATGGAAGGACTTTCTTTGGGTTCCACTCTTTCAATAAGCCCTAGATCAAAAAAGAAACTTGAAAGCCAGGTTATTTATTTCCTATACCCTCCTCAAGCTTATCGACTGGGCCTAGTCGCGTGCGAGCCCACGTCAGGTTTTCCAATGACTTAGCTTGACCTTGTCCTCTGATTGGTTGGCCGGCTGAATCATCTCTTCGACCGTAGTGGGAACATGTAACCTTCAAAAAAGAACCTGTAGCTATGGCCGTCCCTGAACTCTTACGGCATTGCCCATGGGCATGAGCACTATTATGGGCGATCCCTCCCGCATGTGTGCCTACGAAATGACCAGGGAATAAACTGATCGAGACAAGGCTCGATACGAACTGACAAAGGAATATACCAGCAGGAGCCGTAGTACCAGTAAAAAAGCAGTAGTTGGAGTTTCGCTAGCTTTCCGTGTTCAAGTTATATCAGGAAGAGAAAAAGAGTAAGCAAGCTACCTTGCTCGGGCTTCTTCAGCATATTGGAAGAAAGAAGGACCTTCCTCAAAACCAGCGGAATGAGGACGAGGCTCTAATTTCTTATCGATTCCGCCTCTCTCTTTAATAATCGTGTGGAATTCCATCCACTTTGAGCATTTCAATCCTATTCACTTCCTTCTAGCCGTAGTTTTGGCATGATAGTATGCTATCTTCCTATCACCCAATTCCCTATGGTCCAAGCCCATTTTCTCTCTTGGAGGAATAGACACGTATTTCGTCTTCTTCCTTCCCCGATCCCTTTCGCCGAGGTTAACTAATGAAGTAGGCTTTCGACAATGAGAGATGGTAAGCGCTACCTCTCCTTAGATGCCTTGAAAGTTGAAATAAGGTGTAAGCTAAGTTTACTACTGGAGATGTGCAGATATAAATCCCGTCAAAAGTCAACCACCACTTGCAATTGAATCAGTAAGGAAGTCGAAAGAAAATAGCTCGTCCTTCCCGTGTGGGACGCGAAGGCTGTGACACGTGGCCAAAAAAGACTATCAAAAAAGCAGTTGGATGCTCACGCCTTGGCCTTGTGTTGTGCCACCAATTGATGAAAAACTTAGAAAGAAAAGACCAGAGAATAGCCGGTCTAACAATTCAATATGCATATGGCTTTTCTCTCTCAAGAATCTAACCCTACTGCTGATAATGAGATCCGTATGCGAATAAAGAAAAAATGGAAGCGGAACCGTTCTGATCAGGAACAGGCTGGTGAGGACGTTAATGGGGTCTCCTCTGAGAAGGAGGTACATGGGACTTCGGGGGCGGTTCTTGGTGCGAATCCTGCGTCCTACAAAGATATGCTGTCAGGTGCCAATCAAAGTCAAGATTCGGCTTGGCAGGAGTGGACAGAGAACGATGATGGGGATCCCATGTGTTTTGATGAGGCGATTTCTGATGAGGTTTGGGATGATTTGCAAGAACTCATCATGAGGGGAGACGGCAAACCTGTTATTGCCCCTCGCGATATCCCCTGCACACCACAAAGCCAAAAGGCACAATTGAGCGATTTTACTAACATTAATAAGGAGAATTAAACATGCGATCGATTAAAGTAAAAGGACGCCTATCTTATCCAGCATTAGCCGATAGGACTAAGATGACTATGAGCGATGGGGCGATATTAGAGTATTATGGTGCTGATATTGTTATCCCTAAAACAGACAAGGAGCAGTATGGGCGTATACATGACGTTTTAAAGCAGGTAGCAAAAGACAGTTATCCTAACATGAATCCTGATCGTTTCATTGAGCAGGTCAAGCTCAGCAAAAGAGCTATCATTAAAGATGGCGACGAGAAGATAGCCACAGCCTCAAAGCCAGAGAATTACGAGAAAGCATATAAAAATAGCTGGTATATTACCGCTAAAAACAAGCTAGTTCAGCCGTTGTTGGTAGATAGAACCGCACAAATCGTGAGCAATCCCCGTGAGGTATTTTACGCTGGTTGTTGGGTGATAGTAAAGCTTAACATATCAACGTATGAGTTAGAAACCTTTAAGACTAAAGGATTTTCTTGCACGTTAACGGGTGTTCAATTCTTCAAGAATGACGAACGTTGGGGGCCATCACCGAAAGCAGACAACTCTGATTTTGACGATTATGGTAATGAAGAGGATGACACCTAAGTTTCAAGCTTTGCGTCCGCATCATGTGAATCTGAGGAGCTGCCTTGGTAGTCATGTCAAAGTTGTTGTTTATAGACATTGAGACGAGGAGTCCTCTACCCTTGCCAAAGGTTGGGGTTTGGGCGTACGCAGAGGAGGCAAAAATAACTCTTTGTGCGTATGCTTTGGGGGGTGAGGAGATTAAACTGTGGGATTGCACCAAAATACCAACAATTCCCGCTGATCTTCTCGCCCATTTAAGCAATCCTGACATATTGTGTGTGGCTCATAACAGCTCCTTTGAGCGGATACTTTTTAAAAAGAGCTTGAATATAGACATACCTATCAAGCGTTGGATCTGCACTGCAGTTTTAGCTAGGGTTAATGGGTTACCTTCCTCTTTGAAGAACGCCTGCACTGCATTGAAGTTTCCAGACCATCTTACCAAAATGAGCGAGGGAAAAGCTCTTATTGCTCGTTTTTGTAATGGATCAATTGACACATCTCCCTATGATAGCAAGCGGGCTAATCATGTTCAGACTTGGCGTTTATTTGGTGAGTATTGCAAACGAGATGTTGAAGCAACAAGGGAGTTATACAAGAGGCTCACTCCTTTATCTGAGAGTGAAAGAACTCTTTGGGTTCTTGATCAAGAGATCTGTGATCGAGGTTATAAAATAGATTTAAACCTTGTCAAAAGGTTGCAAGAACTCATATCATCTTTGCGTCTACAGCTTGATAAAGAACTCAAGGAATTGACAAGTGGACTTGTTTCCTCCTCAAGACGTGCGGAGCTGTTAAACCATTGGCTTTTTTGCGAGACTGGGCTTGATTTGCCTGACTTGCAATTTGATACCATTAAGCAAGCGTTGGCTCACAAAAGTATAGACCCAGTAGCCCGAGATATTCTGAACAACCGATTAGCTGCAAGTCGAACAGCGGTATTAAAACTAAACACTTTATCAGTGGCGACCAGCTCTGATTCTCGTCTACGGGGAACACTACAATTTTATGGAGCAAGTCGCACGGGTCGTTGGTCGGGGTGTGTGTTTCAACCGCAAAATTTGCCACGACAGACAAAGAGCCATCAAGAACTAGAACAAATCATTGCGAATATTCCTGAATCTATCACGTCGCATCACGATCCTTTACAGATTTTGAGTGATTGTGTGCGTTCTTGTATAATACCCTCAGAGGGTCGTAAGCTAATTGTTGCGGATTTCTCAGGGATTGAAGCCCGGGTGCTTGCGTGGGTCGCAGGTGAAAAATGGAAATGAAAATCTTTTGCCCAGGGTGAAGATATTTACGTAACTACTTATGCGAAAGCATTTAACACTCCGATCTCCTCAGTGACTAAAGAGCAAAGATCCATTGGTAAAGTGATGGAATTAGCCCTGGGTTATCAAGGAGGTGCCCGGGTGTTTCAAACAATGGCATCCAACTTAGGATTAGATCTACAACAATTTAGCAAGAGTATACAAAGATTATCAACAAGAGAAGAGTGGGAGAGCGCAGAAAATCGTTGTCAATGGATGCAAGAAACACATCCAGAATTTGCCGTTCATGATTTATTTATTGGCACAGCTTGCGAGTTAGTTAAGACCGCTTGGAGAACTAAACATACAGGTGTTGTGGCTTTGTGGAAAGATTTAGAAGAGGCTTTTGAGTACGCCTTAACTCGTACACATTCTATTTGTGCGAGGCGTTGTGGGGGAGTTCCCCCTCTGCGGATGTGGTATACAGAGGGTAGGCTCAGGCTTTATCTTCCTTCTAACCGATACTTAACTTATTTTGATGCAAAGGGCGATCGTTCTTATCTCAGCGCCACTTCAAGCCAGTTGATGAGAGAGCGAACATACGGCGGCAAACTGGTTGAAAATGTTGTTCAAGCGCTTAGCCGTGATATTTTAACTCATGGTATGAGGAACGCTACAAAGGCTGGTTACGCCATAGTTCTAACAGTGCATGATGAAATTGTTTGTGAAACTCCCGATACCCCAGAATTTAGTAAAGAGACGCTTTGTTCCCTGATGACGCAGAACCCTATATGGGCGAAGGATTTACCTTTGAAAGCTGAAGGCTATGAATCTTTGAGGTATCGCAAATGATAACGGAGGCTCAGTTAGAAAAGCGTTTGGTTAAAGGGGCGAGTGACCTCGATTGTTTTGTGCGCAAAGTACAATTTGTTAATCACAGAGGTTGTCCAGATAGATTGATCATCACACCCACTGGATATCTTTTTTGGGTGGAGATGAAAACGGATAGAGGCAGATTATCAGAGGCACAAAAGCGGGAATTAACACATTTACAACTTTATAAACAAAGAGTCACCTTACTCTCTTCTGCTGAAGAAGTTGATGGTTTTTTGGAAATTCTGAAATGCGCCTAACACTTGCACCACATCAAATCAAGATAGTTGATTGGATTCTAAGCCATGATCGATGTGCGATCTGGGCATCTATGGGATCAGGCAAAACGGTGAGTGTCTTGTTTGCTTTATCAGTTATTAGAATAACGGATCCTCGTCCTATTTTGGTTATTGCTCCAATGCGTGTTGCTACATCTGTTTGGCAAGAAGAAGTTAAACGCTGGTCTGCGTTTTCCGATATAAGAGTTTCAAGCATTATTGGAACTCCAAGCCAAAGATTAACTGCTTTAAGCACCCCTGCTGAACTCTATACCATTAACTTTGAGAATATCCCTTGGTTGGTCAAAACCTGTTTTAAAACTTGGAGGTTTGCAACCGTGGTAGTTGATGAAAGCACAAGGCTTAAATCTTTTCGAACCCATCAAGGGGGAAAGCAAACTAGAGCCTTAGGAAAAGTGGCTTTTGCAAAAGTTGAACGCTTCATTGAGTTGACAGGTACACCCTCCCCCAATGGATTAATCGATTTATGGGGTCAAATCTGGTTTTTGGATAAAGGTGAGAGATTAGGCAGAGTGTTTAAGAGCTTTGTTAGTCGGTGGTTTCATACCTCACAAGTAGGCTCTCATGCGGGAGCTGTCAAACATACACCAAAGGAAACAGCTCAAAAAGAGATAGAAGCGAAATTATCTGATGTGTGTTTGTCGTTAAATATCGCAGATTATCAAAATATCGAGGATCCTATTCAATTTGTTCATAAGGTGGAGTTACCGAAACCAGCTTTAACAGTGTATCGAAAGTTTCAAAGAGAGTTATTTTGTGAATTACAAGGTGAAACTCTTGAGGCTTTTAACTCTGCCTCAAAAACCGTCAAATGTCTGCAATTAGCCAATGGTGCGGTCTATTATGATGAGCAGAAACATTGGAAAGAAGTTCATAACATCAAAATCAAAGCCTTGGAATCGATTAAAGAGGAGGCAAGTGGCAATCCTATTTTAGTTGCTTATCATTTTAACAGTGATTTAGAGCGCCTGCTTAAAGCTTTTCCTCAAGGGAGAAAATTAGATAAGAACCCTCAAAACATATCTGATTGGAATAACGGCAAAATACCAATGTTATTTGCTCATCCCGCCTCTTCAGGACATGGGCTGAACCTACAATATGGGGGCAATATCCTCGTGTTTTTCTCCCTTTGGGGGGATTTAGAACAACATCTACAAATCATTGAACGCATCGGCGTTACCCGACAACGGCAAGCAGGATTAAATCGAGCCGTCTTTATCCACTATTTAGTTGCCCAAAACACGATAGATGAACTGGTGTATGCCAGACTGCAAACCAAAGCCAGTGTGCAAAAACTCTTATTGAGAGCCATGAAAAAGGAAAATATCAATGTATGAATATGAATACAGTATGAACTCTGTGGGATGTTAACATGTCTCATATCTTTGTGCTAGTTGGGGCATCAGGTGTGGGTAAAACCACACTGGCTAAAGCTGTTGTTCGATGTTCTGAAAATCTTATTACGCCTGTTGGCATAACAACACGCAAACCCAGAATAGGGGAAAAACAAGGTGTTGATTACCGTTTCATAGCTCATAAAACATTCCAACAATGGGAACAAGAGAATCTCTTTATTGAAACCGCTTTTTATCGAGATGAACGATACGGACTCCTCAAAGGCGACATATTAGATCCTCTGCACAATGGGTATGACATTTTAACCATCCTCACGCCAGAGGGATTAAACGCTTTTGAAAACCTCTTTAAAAAAAAAGTAACTTCCATATTCATAGCTCCTCCCTCAAGTGAGGAATTAAAACACAGAAGACGCCAGCGAGGCAATTGGAAAAATCTAGCACAAGAAGACGATATTTATGGATTAAACAGATCCTATCACTTCAAAATCACTAATGACCATCTGGCAGTCGCTTGTCAGAAAATAAGAATCATCACAGATAATCAATAGGTAACTAATGGAATCATGTTACTTTTTAGAATTATCTTTTTCGCCTGAAGAAAAACTTTCACCCTTTTTGTTCCCCTCTTCTTTAGCTTTTTGTAGCACCCTATCGTGTACATCACGATTATTAAAAAATTGAAAGAAAGCCGCTTTATCTTCATCTGACAGTTTATCGAGAACCCGTTCTAAATCGTGATACTCCCTCATGCTTACTTTCCTAATGTCTTTGCTGTCTTTAGAAATTTCTTTGGACTTGTCCTTGCTTGGATCTTTTTTAGGAGCTGCGCATACAAGGTTAGCACTCATTATCATGCTAACTATAGCAATAGCTAATACATTTATCTGTTGCAACCTATTCATCATTTCATTTCCCCTCCATCATTGATAGTAGTAATGATAGTAAACTCATTGTTATACGCTAAAAAATGGATTTACAACCTTGTTTTTTAATATTTTTATTATAAAAGCAAACAAACTTAAGATTGTAACTACAGACAAAAATAATGGGGGGTTATAATGGAAAGACACACATCACGGGGTATTTCTTTCAAAGATTTTTCAAAATCACAAGTTACATTTATCTTGATCTTATTATCCATATCAAGATGCTACCCTTTTGAAGTAATCTGAAATATCTTTTTCGCTAGAAATCGTTATTACTTTCTTTCTGTTTTCGATTTTAGTTGGGCAAGGCACGCGCGTAATAACACAGCATAATCCCAGAATTCATCGGAATATTTATAGCAATGGAATTCGAAACAATCTATGATCATTCTCTTAAGAGAGATATCCTTTATGGAGGAATCCTTTTCAACCCAATTAACAACATCGCGAAGCATTCCAAGCATGTATGATGCTTTTTTCTTCAAAACCGTTAATTTGTTTTTGCCATTCTTTTTGCTCTTCTTTACTCACTTGTTCTAGGTGTCTTATACTAGAGATAAGTGGGGTTAACTCACTGAGAATTTTACTAATTTCCTGGTATTCAAAGAAGTGTTTTTTTACTATTTCATTCAGTTTAACCCGAGCAAAATAGTCATTTTTACCATAAGATAGTTGACTATTGATTTCATCAATAACACCCCTACCCCAGCCATCGATGTTTTTTATTTTACTAGGGAACAAAGATTGAATATCCCTATCGTTAATATCACTCTCGAACATCGTAGTGATTTCCCATTCTTTCTTCTTATCAGTATACTTTTATAAAGTGTAAAAGCAATAAAAAAAAAACTCGGCTTCAGCATATGGAAATTACCAGCGATACTTTATTTAGTGCATTCTCGCACTTTTTGGAGTATAGTAAGTCAAATCAAAAGAGGGGAAATGAATATGGATAGAGAAAAACTACATGATCTATCACCAGAAGAGGCTAAGAACATTCAGGATTATCGCATCGCTCTTTTAGTAAAAAACTATGAAAAATTGAGTGATAAGGTTGATGCAGGGTTTAAAGAAATACGTGCAGATGTGTCAAATATTCGTACCGAAATGAGAGATATGATATGGAAAATACCCACGATAGTGGTCGGTATATTCGTATGTTTGGAGATGGTTCAAAAAGTGCCGAGAATCTTTAGTATTTTTTAGAATCTTAACAGTATCATAGGAAACTAAAGGCTTCCATTGGATTTAGCCGCTTAACAACAACCCTGCATTTTAACTAATTAACAATTAAATACCATTTAATTCTTGAATCAAATAAGCGAATCATGTTGTTGTCATACAATCTTTTATTGAATTTATTGTATTGGAGATATGGTATGAGACGTTATTTGGCGTTAAGGTTGTGTTCTTTGCTCTTGTTTAGAGCGTTCTCGGCTAACGCAGGGCTAAAGGATTACTCCGAGATTTACGATCTTTGAGAGCTTTTATAGAAAAAAATACTGGCAAACTTGCTTTAGAATCCAAAAGGAGAAAAGGAGAAATTAGCACCGACTATTCGGATGCTCTCAGCCTTACCTTCGCCGTAACCCCAGCAAGAAAAGATTCTTCTTATGGATTAAAAAGATCTTATCAGTATGAAACGGATGAATTGCTTATTGAGAGGAGAATTAATAGACAAAGCTCCGCTTGAGACAAAGGAGATTGTTGATCTTGGGCATTATTATTTCTTATTTCAGTGTTTGAGAGGAAGGAGGATTACAAGCATGTGCTTGAAGGAGGTCCTTGGGTAATTGGGGGACATTATTGAACAGTTCGGCAATGGTCACCGAATTTGAATCCTGTTGATGATAGTTTCAAAAAACTCATAGCTTGGATCCGGCTTCCTAGTTTGCCTATGGAATATTAGAATCCATTGGCTTTAGCTAAAATGGGAGCTATTGTTGGCCTAGGCAAGAGTTGCATGTGGTCGGTCGTCAAATGTCACCGGTTCATCATTCAGACAAATGCGCGATATGTGAGATAGAATGCCCGCCTTTATACAATCCATTTTTGCTGTTGCAAGCAAGGGGTTAGGCTCGAAGCAACTAGGCTATCAGGGATCCACGACCTTTCTTCCGTTTCTCAATAGAAACTCCCGATTCTCGCTCTATTTCTTGATATAAACAAGTATTTCGTTTCGCTCGTACGTTCAATTGAATCACTTCGTAACCTTTACTTGATCACTGGACGGCTTGACCTTTGCTTTCAATCTGTCTTGTGTCACGTAAGCAAAAAGAACTTGTTGGCTTACACAACTAGGCGTTAGGAGCGTAGAAGCGAGAGTGTAATATACTTGACACGAGAGGTCAAGAGGCGGTGCCCGTATGGTTACCACCTAAAGCGGCTCTATACTTTCGCGTCAAAACGGTTATTGACAAAACTGAACGATTAAGCTTTGCATGGGAAGCTGCCACCTGTCTGTAATAGGAACCGAGTCGCTAAAGGAGTTTCATCAGCATCGAGTTATTGAGCCCACGAGAATAACTGACTAAGCCGTGCCATAAGGGGTCATTCTTTTAGGTTGGGTGACAGATCGGCCATAGGAGTACTCCGGGATAGAAACCAGGGCAACAAAAGTGGAGCATACCCTGCTTGCCCCCAACGAGTGGAATACTTTACGCGAGTAGAGTGGAATACCTTTTGCGAGTAGTAAGAGAAAGACCGAGAATCAATATTGATTTTCGTTGTAGACAGGCCGATCCTATATTATTATATACTAATTGGTACCTCCGCTGATGTTGCTAGATTCGGTGACAGAGAAAGGCCCTTTATGGCAAATTCCCTTTGTCTTCAGTCTACCGCACCCCAAACCCTGGGCTTATCACCCTCAGTCTTTGCTCTAGCTCTTTCATACCCGGCCTTCTAGTTTAGGGTTGCTTCTTCCCTTCCAACAAAGCCCTAAGCAGCATGGCACCCGAAAGATTAATGATGTACTGAAAAGCCGCTTCATGGAGGAATTCAAGTACCAACAATGGTTTGGTCCTAGAGATTTAAGGTATGTTGGACCTTCATTGCCTGCTGATCTATCCAATGATTTTCTGATGGGAGAGTTCTGTCGTCGCACGGTGACCACAATATGGCATTACCATAGCGGCTGCCTTGTTGGGAAAGTGGTTGATAGGAACTTCAGACTTTTTGGGGTTGATGCACTCAGAGCTGTTGATGGTTCAACCTTTACTGTGTCACCGGGCACCAATCCGCAGGCTACTTTGTTGATGCTTGGCCGGTAAGTGCTTTAATATGCATTGGATATTGCACAGAAGTGCGATTGCGACTAATCGGGAGCTTGCGTATGTAAACGAAAGAGTAGACATATCTCCCTTGATAACTGAATGCAAGCGAGGCTGGACCTAGATTCGCGTATGTAAGTGAAAACAAAATAAAGGAGTTCCCCTTTCTAGACAAGAAAGGAGGAGAAAAAAACAAGGTTCAAAGATCTCCAAAGTATGGTTGAAAGAAAGCCTTTCGGGTTAGCGAGGAACATGATAGTGAAAGAGAGAAGAAAGGAAATCCGATCTACGTTGGAGAGTCAATAATGAAAAGCCAGCCTACACAGGAGTATCAACACTTAATAATATGCTTCTGTGCCCTACTCCCCATTGTATTCGTAGGGAGCGGTGGCTCTTCTGGAGAGATGACCGAATGAAGATAGACTTAGTATCAAGCAACTTTCAGGCTAGAATTTTCTTGTCTACGAGGGGGGAAAAGAATCGGGGCTAGACGAAGTATTGCGTATAGAAAGCAGGAAGGGCTTTGTGAGGCCGCAAAGGAAAGGAAAGAAAGGCTTTTAACTAGACATATGGGATCTGTTCTTCCGGTTATAGGGCAAGATCCCTTATCTATTGGATGGGGGAACCCTCTACAATAATGCTTTATACTTAATCCTGCCAATCTAAAAATGTTGTAGTCCTTTACTTTATGTTCGTCTTTCGAATGGTGTGGTGTAACCATAATGTGATGATTGAGTTCTATACAGTTGGCATAAAGATAATAGGATAAGCCAGATTCTTCCTTTTGGGGAAAGCGGAGATGGAACGATTGATAGATGGTGTCCGTAGGGGCTATTCTCTATGGGCCCTTCAAGTATGCTTCTTTTCCTTTAGAGGTCAGAGAACAGTAGTCAGGTAACAAAACATGGCACTAAATGCTTGGAAGCGAGCATCCTGGAAAGGTTTGATTCAAAGGGATGGGTATCCGTTCCGAAGAGCTTGTTCCCCCTTCCCCTATGGTCTTGATCCTTCCCCTATGGTCTTGATCCTTTCCCTAGGTACTGCTCAGATGTGAGTGAAAGAAGGGCTTTGCTCTAGGTCTATCTGCCCCAGATAAAAGAGATGTATGGTATGCCTCACCCGGTCAATGATGAAATAAATTATATAAAAATATAGTCACACATGGAAATACCCTATCTGAAGGGTTCTCGATAAGACCATACAGAAGTAGCCAAACCACAGTTCCATGGGTTGATCAGTCATTAGGGAAACCTTCCTCTGCCTTGAGGAATGAGACCGAAATTGCATCATAGAAGAAGGAGTAGTAGCTAAACCAACTGACATAGCTAGATCATCCTCAAAAGAAGAGACTTCCTTTCGCTCTCAAGTGTTAGTATCAAATCAAGGAGCCTTCAACGGCGAATCGCGTGCGGAAATTGTTTCATTTTCAGCAAAAAGATTGTGTTGGTCTTCAGTCAGCTATACTAAATGCATTGGATGCCTGAGCAACTGCATCGATCCCATTCCTACTTCTCTTGCGTCCCTCCATCCCAGATCTCTAGGAACAGGGCTTACAGCATTAATCGAACGAGTCGGGATGAGAATCTCACATGGTGCCGTTCCTGCGTTCTCTCTGTCCAACTCGTTACGCAATTGACGTAGTAGACCTCTCGCATTCTTGTTTCAATGATGTATTCAATTAAGAAAGCAATTGCCTTCCCTGGTGCGTGCCTGCTTGAGGCTGATTCGTATGCAGCGGCATCTGTATTTGCGCATGTGGTTCATTTTCAAGTCACCAAAGCATTCTTTTTGACCGGGCTAATTTACATGGGCTAGTAATCCCCAGTTGAGCTATTAATCAAATCACCTCCAGCATTAAATTCGACAGACATTTACAACAGCACAGAAAGACTCATTCGGTCGTGCCCCATACCCTTTTTTATCCTCCCGAGACGTACCCGCGTGCTGTGCCCTGCGGGGCTAGTACCAGTCCACAACACACACAACTACTCGGAACACTTAATACAGGAACACTAATCAGTTACAACAATAACAATGTATCTACCAATTGTTGGACCAGTCAAATCAGAGAAGAGCGCACCTATATAACAATAACTAATCGGACTCGCTCCAGTAATCAATATCACGAACTACCGCAGGATTCTCAACAAAACTCAAGTGAAAGAAGCCCGCACACCCACTCTTCTTTCCCCCCATTGCAGGGGGCCTCGCTCTCGCCTTTGGCTCGAGCTACTTTTGCTTCCGAGAACAGATAGCTTGCTGCCCAAGTCTACCTCCCAAAAGCAAGCCATATCGTAATTCAACCTACCAACTCTCACTCCCTCTACCCGGGGGGTCTCTGATTCCCGTTGAGTACTCCTGTCGTCCTCTAACGCCTTTCCTTCTCTTGATTCGTTTCATCTACTCCCCCCCCCTTCCTAGTGCGGTATTGCTGGGGGTTTTTCATCCCTCTCCCCTTTTCCAGTTAACGTTTCGGTCCATCTTTTTGAGTTCGGCTTCTGTCGGGAGACTTCTCTCTATTTTCGAGTCCTTATAAAATGGGCTTTCGAGCCCTTTTTCTTGCAAATCCCGCAAGATTCGATCAAAAGCAGGAGTGCCATACTTTTCTTCGAAGTCTAGGAGCACCTGTTCCCCTCTTAGCGCCCCCAACTGGCGCATTCCTTCATCTTTTCTTAATTGATTAATCTGATCCTCGATTTCAAACTCTCGAGTGGTTACCCACTCACACAGTTGGTCAGGCGGAAACTCCATCAAGCGCTGCTCCAAAATTCCATCTGATATTTGGTCCGATAATGGAACCTGTTGTGATGGGCCTACAACAATATCTGCAGCACTATCCGAATCTACTCGTCGCCTTACCGAGGAAGGACCGACGTCCTCTCCGGGATCAGTGCTCCTGTCTCGTTTCCTAGAAGCGGGCTCGCTTTCGATGCCCTGACCCTGACCTTCACCTTCTGAATCAGACGGCAGGTTGAGGTACTTATTCCAACTGCCAGAGTCAGCATTTCCCCCCGAATCTGACCCTGCGGGCATCATAAAATTCCCAATGGATGACGCCCCTTCGGCAGTCAGTAAACCCCTTACGAAAAAAGAAATGGCCAATGATGGCAGCTAGGTTGCTTGGTTTGATAGGCAGGCTAGGTCTTTCTCTCATGTAGTGTAGTCATCTCCGATCAAGACCGGAATAAGGGGATTGTTCACCAACCTGTTTAACCGGAAGGTAAGGAAGAAGGACTTGGTGACCCGTTCAAGGAAGTTTCCCCAGAATGCGTGTGGGGTCTGTGAGCACTCGTAAAGGAGTCATATAAGATGGATGTTGCAAGACGACTTCTGGCTCTCAGGATGGTATTGCAGAAACCGGCTCCTAAGCACAGAAACATTCCTTGGAGATGCCACCGAAAGTGGTAACAGCCGGTGAACGCGCAAGATTAGAAACGTAGATAATCCACCCCGTAGAAGACTGTGCGATTGGCACTGCGAGCCAGTTGTATGTGTGTGTAGTTTAGTTATTTTGTTCCGCCAAGGAGGGCAACGGGTTTTCGCTTCTAATAAGGATTCGTTTTCCTTGGTCATGGAGATGCAGTAGAAGGAGTGAGTGCATCCACCCGGTACGTAAGTATAGTCTAGTCTAGTTAATAGTGAGTCTATTCTATTTTAGTGTGGTTTGGTCCGGGTGGCCTTGCTTGTCTTCTTGCGCGTAGTCAGTAAATATTCATATAATGTCCGGGTTAGGTGATTCAGTAAAGCTGATGGAGGCGCTGGCGAGTCCAGTTCGCAAGGAAGTATGGTAGGCCATAAGTTCGGTACGTCTCTCTTGAGCGTATTTGCTCTGTGGTTCTGTGGTCCCAATGAGGTTGCCCCAATTGTGTATATCAGGTCGAGGGCCAATTCTCAAGATAGAATAGTGAGGGTCGGGGTTGGTTAGTTGCAGGGCCTGTTTGGGACTGTAGTTAGCCTCCTTCTCCTGCCTAGCGAGGTTGTAGATGAACCGTCGTTCCTTAATCTAAATAGCGGAACAAGGGAGCTCTGCGACCATCCCCCCTTTGGGGAAGCGAAGCAGGGGGGTGACGTTCCACTTACACTGACTATCTAGGCTGGGCTAGTTCTTTTAGTCTTTTATGGTATAGTGAGTTGTTGTTCTTGTGAGTGAAAGGAACTAGGTATCCCGGGTCAGTGGATCTGTGCCTGACCCGCGGGGGCTTCTCACTGAGTAATTGCCGTAGTCAGGGAAGGCCTATATCGGGTATCGAGTGAAGAGTCTTTCCCCAGCTGCATGTCTAACAGGAAGGGAACGGAAAGCGATCGATCAATCCCGTCTTGGTGTCGATATCCTTTTGTTTGTCTTTAAAGGTATGGATTCGATATCCCCTGTCCCTGCTTGAACTTCCCTTTGTATCCGGCGGGTAAGGTAAGGGTCTGGTATTTGTATTGGGCAATGCTTATGGGATCCCTGCTTCTGTAGCAGATTTTTTTTAGTTAGTGAAGTGGTACCCTAGGGTCGATGTAATTGAGCTATAGTGAAAGTTAAGAGAAGAAAGTGGATCTAGTACGGCTTAAATAAGAGAAGATGCAACACTTTATAGAGGGAAGAGTCATGCTTACCTTACCTTTAGTGATGTTGGACTCTTAACGGTCAAAGTGAGATATAAGGGCTAATTTCTTGCTTTCCTTTCTTAAAGAATTGAGCCTCACTGACCACTCTTTCTTTTTCAAAGCCTTAATTTCGGGCATTGGAAATAGCTTTAGTTCCAGCGGATCCTGTCATTCGAATCGACTTGAGTTCTCACTTGGCTTGCCCTGTTCGATGTCATTCTCTTTTCAGCCTCCTTTCATTTTGTTTCGGATTCGATCCTTGCCTAGCGATCCGGCACCGGGCTCACAAGCACAAGCCTGGGGGGACAGAGTGCTAGAGGGGGCTATTGCTAAACATCCAGCCAGCTACCATTTCTGTTTGTCAGTCTTTGGGTAAAGAACTAAAGGTAAGGAGCGGGTGGCCTTGCATCTTTCTCACAAGTTCTTCTCTCTACTGGAACCGATCCCTGGTGTGCGCCTACCAAAAGTGGTGTATACGATGAACCGAACGTATGCTTCTCTCGGACAAGAACCAGAAGTACATCTTTCCTTGAGGCTTCATGGCTGTAATGGGACCTATGACCTATTGGGATGGAGAGCGGCTATGATGAACTAGATAAGGGGAGGACCCGAACCTAGCGATCTCTGCTCGTACGTAGACCAAAGGAAGTATGGGGGATCCCTAAACACCAATGAGCATTCCATTTTCCTTCTTTTCTTAAATTAAAGCATCACTTCAGCGGTAATTTGACCCTACCTTCTACTCCGTACTATGAGATAGAGGAAGGCAACCTTTTGAATTGCAAAGCTCTATCTGGTCCAGCCCCAATCTCCTTTCCCAACTGCTTCTTTCGAGATGCATTCTTCACTTGCCCCATTCAAAAGGATGAAAATGGACAAATCCATTAATAGTCTCATTTGTCACTTCTCTTTCTTTCCCACCCACCTACCTATAATCTATCCGTCTCCTGAAGCTCCCCCGCTTGGTAGCTAATCCCGCTCGTTGGCACAGGTCCCGAGCTCCCTCTTTAAAGTTCTCCTTTTTAAATGAAATTTGATATCGAAAGAAGGGACTTAAGCGAGGAAATAAAGCCGATATAAACAGCTCCATATTAGCGAATTGCCCCTGACTACTCTTTATATACGCTATTCTTCGAATCTCGAAAGAGGCTACGCCCCTCCCTTGCCTAAGAGTTCTTGCTTCAAGTTAACTTGCCGGTTGGAAGTCTTACAGCTACTGTCCGTCCGGCTGCCTAGTTGTAGGCTTACTTTCGCCCGGCAATGAGAATGAAAAACTTGGATTCCATTCCTTTCTCATTCTGTAACTTGCTAACTCGCTTCCTCTCCAATGGAAAGTACGTCCGAGGCCTGAGAACCTCCGAGTTCTGGAGGAGAACCTAGAGAAGAGTTTTGGAAGATCAGAGCGGACACCGATGGGATAACTTTAACATATAAAGCTGCCTCACTTTCCTGAAAGCAGGAAGCACCCAATCCAACGCTCTCTCTCTGCTAGGCTAGGAAGACTTTCATTAGCAGTCGGGCTGTGGAACCATAGTCCTTAGGACTCAAAAGAGTATCCGTCTTTAATTGAAGTACAGGCGGAATGGAGTCTGTTTTTCAAGGGGCGAAGGCAAGAGGTATAGGTCTTTGCTTTTCCTATCCTTAGGTTTTTTTCAAATGGATTTCCAAGTAATGTGGGAGCGGTTTCGAGCGGAAAAAGCTAAAGAGCTACTCGCAGGCTCACACAAGACAGGCATAGAGCTGCGCACCATAGGGGGTTCAAACAAAGGCCTGTACACAAGAGAAAAAAGAAAAGCCTAGCCTTCATCCCCGTCTCAATCTCACTAGGCGGAACCAAAGCAGTTCCATCTCGAAATGGATAGACGGTTAAGGGTAGGAGAAGTGCTCATATAGAAATGCCCAGAAGCATCACGCCACCCATCTTCGAAAAAGAAGTGACTCTTAGCTCAATGCTAAGTTGCGTCTCTGTTAAGATGCATGGGTAATGCATGAAAGCACTCAAGATCTAGGAATGAAAAAAAACAGGCACAATCTAATAACCACGTAGAGACCGACGGAGCGGTAGGATTGGGACAACGAAATCCCGTGTCCTTGTCAACCCATAGTAAACCTATAGGTGGGAGCAAAGCAACCTTGGATCGGGAAGCTCTAGATAATGAGAAAGGAGAAGGTATGAAAAACTTCCCCAGGGGAAGGAACTTTGTCGTCAGCATTCAAAAAAAATCTCATAAAAGAAGAAAAGAAAGATTCGAGGTTTGAAAATGCTCCTGCACCTATCGGTACAGTGGCTTTTCGCTCGACTGGTTGGAGAGGAAGACGAAAGCAACGAGCGGCAAGAAAAGTAAAAAGGAACCCAGAATGGACGACTAATGATCAAAGGTGATGAAATCGTTGAGAGGTTTAGGGATTAGACGGCTTCAGCTGGTGTTCTCTCTTGGGGGGCTAGTGGGTCCTTAAGCGACTGCTTGTATTAGTGTCTGGAGTTCCTTTCTTTCGGTGTAGTGGCCTGAAACTTTTTTTTATGGGGACCCCTGTTCTCAATCAAAAGAAAGAGCCCTAACAGAGAGTGTTTTTTGCGAGGGAAGATTTGAAAGACAAGATGTTTTTAGTGGTTATGGAGGGGCTTGTTTTCTGGCAAATATTAATATTAGTTGCGACTAATTGAGTTTTCCTTCCTTTCGTACGTAAGGGAAGCCCGGGGCGAAGAATGGAGAGTTTCTAAAAAATCTGCACTCAATTCACTACGTTTGCTGCCTAGGATCCACAAGGAGCTTCTCTTAGCTGACAGCCGGCAAAAGCTAGCAACAATACTAAAACTTCTTGCTTTGGCCGCTTAAGGTTTAGGAGGGTCTTCTCAAAACAAATAACTAAGGAAAAGGAATCTTTCCCATTCGTTTACTTATTTTTCTTATTTTCTTCATTCCAATAAAATGCAACTGGCAAGCGAGGCATTTTCAGAAAAGGAAACGACGCTATTTTGACTCACCTTCCGAAGCAAGAAGATGCCAAAAAAAAGCTTTTATACCTACTCTTTTTTAGTTATGCTTTAAACAGCCGGCAGGAAGACGGAATACGGAAAGGAGCTTCCCACACTACTCAAACTTCAGGCTAAAGCCCCTGCTTCAAAGCCTTCTCGGGCAGCTTCTGCCTGCCCAGCAACCTTACTCTATAGCGCGCCCCCTTTCTTACTAGCTTGGTACTTTCCCCAATCTCATTACTTTTTGAATGCTAAAATTTGCTTATCTTCTTTCCTCAGTATTTACCGCGGTGCCCCTGTGCTATCAAGAAGAAGGAATACCCGGCAAAGTCCCATCTACTCATAGCGGGTTATTTCACTCCTAAATTCAGGCAGTGACCTTGGTTTGCGCAAGAATAGGTTGAGAGCTTTAAGCTAAGATCGACACGGGAACAGAACTGAAAGCAAGTAGACAGATAGGTTGTTTTCGACGAATCCCCTGCTTGAGAATCAGCTGTTCGCCTTTCTCTCGCGCTATAGCCGGGAGAAAAGAAAGTCTCGTGGGTCTCTCCGACTCTGATTAGTGACATAGAGAAGAAATTTTTTTCCATTTTAGCAGCAGAAGACATTTTGTCCATTCCTGCTTGATTGACTTCTTTCCTGAAGCTGTCTAAACTGGATCAATAGAATATCACACATGCGCTATTACCATGCCTCACGTTCTAGTTCTAGTACCTGCTAAAGTTCAAAACTAGTTCTGGAGCTAGGTAACTTAAAATCCTCAAGCTCTTCTAGATACGTTTTCTCGGAAGAGAAGTTTTTGCTTGGCTCTTTACTCGGCTTGCTTTTTCAACTAAAA
>CANYBF010266576.1:0-29057 GCA_948192965.1 Dalechampia spathulata
TACCCCCCTCTCTCTAGATCTATTTTTTGTCTCAATCACATACAAACAAAAAACAAACAAAAAACACAAACAAAAATATATATATATATATATATATATATATATATATATATATATATATATATATATATATATATAGATATAGATACAAGCAAAAGCTGTTTCAATGGCCTCTCATCATCTTGTTTTATTCGTAATTTCTATGATCTTTATTGCTGCCATTGTTCCAACTATTACAGCTTGGGGAAAAGAACACATTGTCGGAGATGAGGCTGGATGGAGGCTGAATTTCGACTACCAAGCTTGGGCTCATGGCAGAAAATTTCACGTTGGAGACAAGCTTGGTACGTATATTATCACATAGATATATACATTCATCATTATCCATATCGAGCAAACGACCCATAATTTAATTAATTTTATCGAATGTAAAACATTATAATATCATGAAATTTCTCTATACATTTTTCTGGCATAAGATAAGATTATGGTTCCATATGAATTGTGGCAGTACTTTATATATAGTACTTATATATGCTTAGCAATGTTGTACACAAGCATAACCAAGAACTACCAATGGTACTTCCCCAACCTTCAAAGCCTTATATATTTGTTGCGGGTCACAACGTGTCCATGGTGAAATGGATTTTATTGATTATATGCCAAAATTGCATGAGTGCCTATCGGTGATACCTCCTCCTATGCATCTCATGCGCACAGCCTGCCCTCATCATTCAACTTGGCATGTATAATGATACATATTCTTAGCCTTATCTTTTTATTTATTAATTTATTTTATATATGGGAATATGAATATTCAAGAAGGATGTGGTCACAAATGGCATGTAATCTATTAGTAACAATGGCCAAAAATTAATAAGGTTATTGGGTGGGGTTTCACAACTTGTTCGAAAAGGGTATTAATTCCACTTTATTTTGTTTCTTATAAATATTATATTTTAATTTGTTTTTGGAAGTTATAAGGATTTCGATAAAATTTTATTCGTATAATAATTAAATAAAAAATATTTTTGAAATTTTCACAATATTAATATTACTTTATTCAAGTTTTTTTTATCATAAACTATTCAATTTTATTATTTATTTTTTTTTAAAAAAAATTGGTTTGATAAGATGGTGAATAGACAAGACATGTGAGATAAATAATCACCATCGTTATTACACTCATTAAGGGATCAAACTTCATTTTGACTGGATCGATCATATGGAATGTCTGTCCGTCCGCAAAGGCAAATTAAACATTTATTAATTATGTTTTATATTCATATATGAATCACAATAATTAAATCTTTATTATAATTTTATCTATCAATGAAAGAAATAATAATATTATATTTAATTATCATGTTATATTAAAATCTCATTGTATCTTTTTCTTGTGTAATATTTATGTTATAGTCTTAATTTAATGTGCTGTTTTGACTATAATTACAATGATATTCATGCTCATATGTTAATCCACTTTTTGCATGTAATATCTTATTTGTGTGAATTATTGATTGATTTATGAAGGTACTATATAAGCATTATACAGACATTTATTAGAGATATTAAACTGGATCTATGATACTAATTTAAAAGAATTTTGGAAGAAAGAATTTAAATATTATATAAATTTTTAAAATTTTATTGTCTGATTATAAAAAATGAAACAATCAATGAAATCTTAAATTCCTTAAATTTTTATATGAAATATTATTTTTCTAATTTTTTTCGATTTTTATTCATGAGAAAATATGATACATATTATTTTATTATAATAATATTATTAAAATTCATACATCTTATATTTTTACCAAAATATGAAAATTAAAATTTCTATTAATTTTAAAAATTAAAAATTAAAATTTTATATATTTAATATTCAAAAAAAATGTTGCAATATTTATGATAAAAAGGATTTTGATATAATTTTTATATGATAAAAGCATATAAAAATTTAACAAAAATATTATTTTTATAAATAATTTTAAAATAAATTTATATAAATAAGTATCATTCAGCTATCTATGATATGAAATAATTGCATATTTTACGAATACATAAATTGAGTAAAAATGATAATTAAAATTAAGAAGATATAAACTATGAAATTTAAATACGTTTAAATTTATAAAATTACAAATATATGTAAAAAATAAATTATTAATATTAAAATATTCAATTAATTGAATTATTGTGAAGAGATTCTATTTAGTGTATCGTAAAGATCCTCTTTCCGAAGAACTATCGAAAAGATCACGTAATGGATTTTGTCTACATGCAATTAAAATAGTTTTTAAAAAAATAAAAATAAAAGAAAAGGAGAAGGAAAAGAGGATGATAGAGATAAGAGGCAATAAAGGGAACCAAAGAGAGACAAAAATCCAACAAAATGTTTGATTCACTGCTTGCGCTTTCACCCTATCATTCCATGTTGACTACTAAAACCATCCTTCTTTTACTTTCCTCCTCATTTTACCCTTTTGTCCTTCTATCATTTTCTATTAATTTGCAAAATAAAAAATTATTTAAAATCAATTAGAATAATCTCAATGAGAAAATTTTCATGTTAAATTTAAGATAATTATCTTATTAAACAGAAATAAGAAATTTAAGAAGAGAGAGAAATTCTCATATAAAATTATTTTATTAAATGAAAATAAAAAAATAAAATTTTCTTATAATTGAAATAGAATTAAAATGAAAATTATACCCACTATCCCGATTTTATACATATTAAAATATATTATACATAAAATGTATCAAGGTTTTTATGTATATAAACATCATATTATATAATATTTAATATTTAATATAAAATTTCAAATAATAATTGTTTAACATATATGTAGTTTTAGAATATTTATTAGTATTATAAGATATAATCATCCTTATTATATAATTAGTTGATATTTGTACCTCTAATATGAGAATAATTATTTTATTTAAAATTAAGATATTTTTATAATGTTAAAATAAAAATCATTTTCTACAATATTAATTTACTTTACAAAACTATGATTTTATTTATTAATTAGATTTAAAATTCATATCTTAACAAATATATAAATTATTAATATCTCATTCATGTTCATAATAAATTATAATATATAAATAATTTAAGATTAATAAATTAAATAAAAAATAAAATTTTTAATTTTTAAAAAAATATCAAAATTAAAACCTTAAATCTCTCATAATACTTTTGTTAATAAAATCATATTAAACCATATCCCATAATTTATTAATATTTGATTTTATCATTGTCAAGTTATTATCTCCTACCAACCAAGAAAGCTAAGTGACACTTAACTCCTTTCTATAAATTAATATAATTTTAAATCATTTTAATTATATATAAATATTATTTTTATAATTTTTATTATTTGATGATATTATAAATAATTTGGCATTTAAAGGCTAAAAATATTCTATGAATAGCTACCATTTTTAGCTTTTAAAAATTACTATTTAAATTTAATATTTACTTTTGGGTTCAGATTGTACAATTAATTATTTATTTTTAAATATAATTACCAAAATAATTGTTAATTTTTAAATAGAAAGGAAATAAATCATATTTATATTTAATATATATATTAAATTATTTAGATGAAAAATAATTAATCCTGTTTCCTGAAGCCCTCCGACAAAGCAAAGCATTTCATAAATTCAATTTGAAGTCCAAATTCTACATGAAAAGGGTAAAATGGGGAAATCAGAGGGAAAATAGAAAAGGAGGCGTAATTAATTAGAAGACTGAAGGGCAATTTATTAACTAACTAACTAACACTACATTCCCCTGCTTACATATCGTTTCTCTCTGTATCCAACTTGTCAGGTTATCATTTCTATTTTTTCTCAAAAAAAAAAAAGAAAAAAAAAGGAGGCTCTCCCTCCCTCTCACGCAAAGCTATTTTGCGAGCAGAGGAAAATACAATGCAGCAGCAACAGGTCAGTTCATGCTTGCTTTTTGATTAATTTTTAGTTTGGATGAAATTTAGAAACTGTTTTTTTAGATTAATTTTGTGATTTTATGTATTTTGTTGTTTATTTTTGATAGACAAGAACTGTACAAGTGAAACATTTATCAGATCTAGCAAGTGAGAGAGAGATTCACGAGTTTTTCTCCTTTTCCGGTGAAATCGAACACATCGACATCGTACGGTGCGCTTTTTGTACTTTTTTTTTTTTTTGTGTTTTTGTTAAATTTGAAGGACTGTAATAGTTATTTTATGACCTTTTAGGAAATGCAGGAAACTTGAAACCTAGAGTTAGCATTATTGAATGTTTTTGAACTAGTTTATGTCAGTTTTGTGCTTTATAATCGCTATCGTTTGTTGTTTAATTTTATCGTTGTTATTTTTGAGGTTGATTGCGGTTGGCGTGTTTGGTTTTTAACTTTTGTCGTCTGCAGTGAAAATGTGGATTCAAGGACAGCGTTTGTTACATTCAAAGATTCTAAAGCGCTTGAAATTGCTTTATTGTTGTCGGTGCGTGATTTCATTTGTTGCTATTGTGTTTTTGTAATTACATGCCTTTTGTGGTCGTTAAGTTCTCATTTTGTTTTAATTGTGCTTTTATTCTTGAGGTACTGAGTAAGTTATAGAAAATTTTAAAGAATTTTGATTATGTTACTTGCAAGACAATAACTTCAGTGTGAAACGTATGAAGTGACAATCAGTTAATAGCTAGAAATATGGTTATCTTATTGTTCCGTCTCTAGAATCTCATGCATTAGGTGCCTAGGGAAACTTAATAGATTTACATACTGAAAGTTACATCCTGTTTTTGTTTTTGTCCACATTATGGCAAAAGTACCTAGGTTTATTCAAAACGCCTTTTTCTTTTTCTGTGACAAGTAACCTAGTGTTACTCCAGAGCGTGATATTTATTTGCTCAGACTGATTTTTGGAATAATTGTTGCTAGCATTATGTACAGTTGAGTTCAATAATTTCTGCAGGAACCTGTCTGGTGGAGAGTAAACCATACTTATTGAGTGTTTGAGACTACAGAGTTTGTATGCGTAGCATAGTATGGTGTGGAAAGCATAGTTTTCTTTGGGCCCAGTATTTGCAATTGACATTCCTTTTATGCTTCATAAAAGTGGCCATCAGAAAAGTGTTATATTTGATGCAGGGAGCAACTATAGTGGACCAAATAGTGAATATAACTCCTGTGGAAAATTATGTGCCAAAACGTGAGTTTCAGGTAAGTGAACGAGCAAATTATTGCAATCTTCTTCAGATGTAATGCATCAATGTTCACACCTGCAAATTATGTAGGATTTAAGGAATATGGATAATGCTGCGTCTGTTGTTCCAGCTGAAAGCTTTCTATCAAGTGATGAGGTATGTGTAATTATCAATAGAAATTTTAAGCATACAGATCAGTCCGATTGTCAAAATTTAAATCTACTGAATGGTAGATATTAGGGATTTTCTGAAAGTGGAAATGCTGTGGAGCCATGATTCTCCTGCTGATTGTCTTAAATCTTAGCAACATGGTAGATCTAAATTTGAGTTAGAAATACTTGTATCTCAATTCCACTCTATGCCTGTTTACAAGGAATGCATGCATAAATTTATGGTTGTAGCTTTATTAGTCTTGAATCTGGATTGTCAGCAAATATTATCACTGTTCATTTGCACCTTAAAAATTCTCTCCTTAAACCATCTCAACTCTCAGTAATGTTGCCTTTTGTTAGCAGGCTAAAACCAGCCCCCTGAATAATGGTAGAATGTATGTCAATAGAGCACAAGAAGTGGTTTCAACTATGTTGGCAAAAGGTTCAGCTTTTGGCCAAGATGCAGTGAATAAGGCGAAGGCATTTGATGAGAAACATCGCTTGACTGCCAGTGCATCTGCCAAGGTCATATCTTTTGATCGAAGAGTTGGGCTTACAGAGAAATTGATTGTTGGGATTTCAGTAGTCAATGAGAAAGTGAAGTCTGTGGATCAAAGGCTTCATGTATCAGATAAAACGATGGCAGCAATATTTGCTGCAGAGAGGAAGATAAATGACACTGGATCAGCTGTCAAATCAAGCAGGTAAATTTCTTCTTCAATTTAATTTTTACTGTAATGTTTCAGATAATTTGTTTATTATGTTCAGCATTAATTGATAGATATATAAAGGAGACATGCTTTGCACTACCTAGTCTTGTTCTATCAAAACTTTGATGATCTACTTGCATAAGGACCCTAGTCTGTCACCTCGCCTAATATGTAAACAAAAAATATGAAACATGCTTTCATGGTTCTAGTCTTGCTTATTCGATATCGACATCAATTACATGATGATCTGTCCGTGAATGGAGTAACAGTTCTCAGAGGTTTATCATTTATGTGAATCCAATAGTTCAGCTGTGAACATGTCTTGTAATGGTCCTTTGGTCGTAATGCCTTCTGATGCTTTCTTTATAGAGTATTTGGAAGTGGGTGTCAGTAGCAGTTTTGGAATGTGATCCTGTTATTTCTGCCGAGTATTTCAATGACCTTTAGGACAGGCAATGTGCCTTTAATGTAAAATTTATCGTCATTTTGACTCGTTTCTTTGTTTGTTATATTTGCTTAATTTGTTTTCAAAAAAAATGATGTCGGTTTCTAATGATCATAAGATAATGGAAAGAAAAATTGAAAAAAGTCTGTTTTTTATGCTGTGCAGATATGTGACGGCTGGAGCAGCTTGGTTAAATGGGGCCTTTGGTAAGGTAGCAAAAGCAGGTCAAGCTGCTGGTACGAAAACCAGGGAAAAGTTCAATTTGGCTGTATCCAATTTGACTACCAAAGTAAGTTCTTTCAAGTATTTATTGGTTTGATCTTGAAGATTGACTTGTAATAATCTCTATCATTGTTTGATATTCAAATTGAGAAAAGATATCAAGATACTAAAACAGAAACTCTGTTTTTTAAAGTGCTGCAGCACCTAAGTTATTGTTCCTGTATCTGATCCTCAAATATGAAACATTATATGGGAATTTTTAAAGGTTGCTCAGGCTGTACTCATTAAAAACCTTGATTTCCGGCAACTCATGAGGGGGACTCTTTTATTAGCATAAATTTTTCAAACACCATGCATCAAAAAGTGTCTTGTTTGTATACATTCTGTCAACTTGTTGATAGGAGATGTCTAAAGGTATAGAAATAAGTGCTTTAAACTAAACTTTGGGTTCTTTTTTTCAAAATAGTGATTTTTTCCTATAATTTTTTTATATATTGTTTATCCCTTTTGTCAATTTTAGGTTCAGTATCTAGTCTTTTACATCAATTTGCATTTCTATGAGCGCTATTACGAAAGCTTGTTTATAGAATATATTGCTATGAACACTGTTCAGTCGTTATATATTTCACTCAATATGCATAATGGAAACATTTGAGGCAGTTTGTAAAATCTAATCATCTTACTATTAGTAACTTTACAAAATTGACCTGAATCAAACTACTGGTGCATTGATATTAGATGAGCATCTTTTTGCCTGGCTCGTAATGGCAAAGGCCTTCAATTAATTCAATGCAGGAATCGCCAATTGCCGTGTAAGCCAGATGTCGGTGCCACCAAAAAATGGACTCGTTGGATTTTTGTCAAGGAAAGACAGATATTAGACCCCTTGTGTTGCTCCAACCATTTGGTTCAGAGAATTTATATTGATTTTGGAGTTGCATGCTTGCTGGACGATGAGAAGTTTGTGCAGGGTTTCCTTTCCATATTCTTTGATCCATGACTTGAAATTCTGATGTTTTTCACTTTGTTCTTTAGTCGAAAAGAAAGGTAAATTTACACTAAGAATGAGTGCCACTGTTTCTGCAATAGAGGACTTGGATTTTTTTTTTTTTTTCTATTGTCTTCCTTCAAAACTTGATTGTGTATAACTATTTGTTTAGTTGTTCAGTATTAATTTCTTGGAATTATGAAACGGTCGTTTGCACAAAACCATCCATGGCATTTATCAAGCTTCGGTTAGCTAACATTCTGATCTCTCTTGCCAATAACATAAAAACACCATATAGTGAAAGATCCAATCAGGATTTCATGTTCTGCTTGGATCCTGCCCATTTCAATGAAGCAAGTTCGTCGTATGGCTTGCATGTAATGGCTGAAGACAAACATTAAATCAGCTTATTATGTTTGTGGGTGGAAATTTGGAGATCTGAATTCTCATTTTCTTGGGGACCCGTCGGGTGTTGATGGCGGAAAGAATGGGGTAATTTAGTACTTTTTATATTTAATTTATTATATAAAATTATAAATTTATTAATAATATAAAAATGTGTTTATTTTTATTATGTTATAACATAATGATATAGAAACCTTTACAACAACCGCAGAAGAAATGAATTCCTTTGACGTGTATTCAGGTCAACCAAATGTATCATTTTCTAGGGTAAATTTCAAGTATAATGTTTGGGCATTGAATCTCGCCTATCCTGGTGGAGTGTAATACCTTCTTTTATTAATGAAAATCTAGTGGTCTACCCTCAAGAAAAAGAGCATGAATTGCCGACAGCTTACAAGTGTCCTAAAGTTCTTTTAGGACCAAATACTTCCCTTTTAGGACGACTAATTATACTTCATCAACATCCATTATATTTTTCAGATATAAAATTATCCTTTTTTCTTTCTTCTAAATTATATTCATTTTTCATTTTAATATAATTTTTATGAATTTAAATCATCTCTCGATACATTTTCATAATCTCACAAGCAACTTCAATTTTAAAAAGGTCTAATCAAAACCAAATAGTCTCTGGACCCGATTTTGGTTGGGGGGTATGATGTCAAATTATGGTTGGGTGGAGTTTGACCCCCTCCTGGAAAATCGATCAAGCATGTGACTTGACAGGAAAAATCCAAGAAATTAGCAAATAACTTTCATAAATAGCATATCAATCTTTTAATCTATTCTTTCACAGACACCTCCGTACCATCTTTAATTATAATTTCGTATAAAATATTTAATTAAGAAGTGTAGTCTACCATAAAAATCAAAACAAATATTACTTATCTCCAATAATTTTATTTTTTATATAATATAATATTTATTTATTACATCGTATCATATTTTCTAATATTTTATTAATAATTTATTTGATATAATATGGTATTAAAATAAATACTATATCAAGCGGGAAATGATTTTTAAAAATTTTGGGCCAAATAATATATTTTTTATTATAATTTATTTTCAAATATATATATATATATGTATAAACTAATTACATATAGTATTTTTTATGATATTTTGTTGTTAAAAATATTAAAATATATAATTTTAAAAATTAGGGTTTGTGGGATAGATTGTGGAATATAATGATTGTATGTTTCCAATAGGAAAGAAAGTGGTGATGACCCACAAAAGAAGCTAAGAGCTTCTTGCCAAACACATATTGCCATAGATTTTCAATTCCCTTGGACCAAAAAAATTATATAAAAAAAAAAGGAACACATGCTCAGTCAAAAAACATCATGTGAACAATTGCTATAAGATCTTCTTACCCCCTCCCTCCCCTCCTTTTGCCTTTTCTTTTCCTTTTGGTATTGATTGTGTGGAGACCTTTTGGATATATGTAAGATGTTAGATGCATTTAATGTAATTATGATTCTTGTTAATTTTATTTAGATTTTATAATTTCATTATTTAAAATATAATTATTGTTAGTTTGTATTTAATAATATTGATGATATCGAAAAAAAATAGATTTATGGGTATCTATATAATACATTATCAGTAAGTTTGATTATTTGAAAGAGGTGGATGTGTGAGGAAGATAACAAGACAAAAGAAAAGATGGATTAGAAATGCAATGGACCCATTTAGGCATTAGAGTGTTTGAAAGAAAGTGGAAAAGGGAAAAAGAAGAGTGAAGAATTCTCTTCGATGATGTGATGATTCCATGAAGAATAGGAGATTTTTTTGGGGATTAGAGGATTGAAAAATCTTCAGTTTTTTTTAATAATTAAAAAAGAAAAAAGAAAAAGCAATAATTTGGTGTTGAATGTGATCATGATCTTCATATATAGGTGCCAATTATGTGTCATGGACAACCTCATAATTGCATATTTTGTGTTGTTAGCTTTCTCACCTCACCGTTTAGTTAGGGTTTCATAAATCATCACCCTCATCTCAGACTCCTCCATTCTTGATATCTCATTTTCCATGTCTATTTATCATTTTTTTACTAAATTATTGGATACTTGATTAAAATTCTCTTAATTATCTTAATTGAATTGGATATTCATCTTATCAACATTTTAAATTAATAATGAATTTTATTAGATGTCTTCAAAGCGCTTACAAATCTTTTGTATCAGATTATTGTTCTCTTGTCTAATATAACCTTCGAGATGATAGTAAAATTCTTTTCTTAAATTTTTTAATATTGTTATATTTTTGAAAAACTCAGACACTTAAAACTTAATATCTATCAATTAAATTGATTAAAATCTATATTATCTCTCTTTTAAATACTTGATAATAAAAAATGATGTATTTTAAATCTTATGTAAATATCATTTTAATTATTCTTTTTAAGAATAATGATAAATTTAGCATTTTTTTATTTTTTATTTTTTATTTTTTATTTTAATATCTAAAATTTTTTTAATTATCTATTTGATATGGATGTGACACTTTACCGACTTTATTTTAGTATTATTTACAATATTAATAAAATAAAGAATAGAAAGCAAATAAAAAGAAAATAAAGAAAATAAGAACTGGAATCATTATTTGATAGAGGCGGTGGTGACACTTTCTCTAAACCCTTTTTTCTTTAAGACCTCCATCATCAACATATCTTCATAGTCGTTGATTCTTTATTATTATTATTATTTATTTATTTATTTATTTTTCATAAACCTTGGAGGAAACCAGCACAGGACCAAAAATCACCCATCAGCAGAAACTGTGGAGGCCCATCTCTTTCTTTCTTCATTATTTTCAGTGCTAAAGCTCTGTGCCTGTATATATATGTGTTTATATATATATATATATACACACACACACACACCCTACTGATAGTACATATTTATAGCTTTAGGGCTTTTTCATTTTCCTTTCTTTTTCACTCTGTGATTTCATAAATGGCGTAGGAATAAAATAAATTGAATTAAATTTTATTTTATTTAAGTTTGATTTATTTATAATTATGAGAGTTTAGTATATTTTTAAAAAAATTTTAATAAAAATCTAGATTTTTTATTTTTAAACAATTGTTAAAAATATTATATTTATAATTTATTTTAACAATTAAATTTAAAAAATATGTATAAATTTATACGATTATAAAACTTATAAATTATATATTTAAAATTAGATTATTTTTATATAAATAAATAAGTTAGTTTAAGTGTTCATGAGTTTAAATGAATCATTATTAAATTAAATTTTAAGTAACTTGTGATAATTAAACTCATTTATACAGATATTCAAAATGTATTAATATTTAATTTTAATTATGAAATTAGAAATAATTTTTTGGAAAAGATGGATGAATATAATGGATTATTTCCTTTTCATGAACAGAGATTAATATGGAGATGAACTGTAAAAGGGTCCAGAGGCACCATCTTTTTCAAATGAGTAGTTAATAAAAATGAATAAAGAAGGGACTGTAGAAGAAGACAACATCATCCCTCCAAAACCAAGCAGCCTTTTGGTTATTTTAATCCTTACAATGACCTGTCTTTCATGTGCCTTTTCCACATTTTACCTCTTTCTTTATTTTAATCCTTCCTCTTCTCTTACTTCCATGAATTTACTGATCCGTTTGTCTCGCCTACACTTTTGATGCTCATACACTATCACTTTAATATATATATATTATATTATATATATATATGGATATGTTTATACAATATCACTTTTGAAAGAAAAGATTGAAAATTTGATTACTTTTGCAGCCTTGTTGTTGTTGGGTTTTCTTTTGATTGTTGAATCATGAGAATGAATGCATAGGGTTGGAGATGAAGAATCCTTGGAAGAAGGAAAAGGGTGTGTTTGGAATGAAGTTTGATCCAAGATCCTTATTTTTCTTTCCTTCATTATACATTTACATAACAAGCTTGGCAGATCTTCTTGTTGTTCTAGCCGAGTCCTTTCTGTTTCAGTTTTCTCGTTTGATTCAACTTGAAAAGCTTAAGCTTCCAGATCCTCTGTTAAGTTGTTAGTTTTGAATATATACAGCTCGACAATATCAGTTGATTTGAGAGATAAAAAATTCTTTACTTCTTCTATAAAGCTCAAACTAGATCATTAGAATGATGATGTTCATGTGGAGGGTCTGGCACTAAATAATCACCTGAGTTTCAGTGTAATTACTTGATAATGTTCAAAGACAGATCTCGGACCAGGCTTCATTCCTTACACCAAGCTTTTCCATTTATATGCTCACACACAGACGCCATGACCATCCCCAAGGTATTGTTATATATATATATATATAAGCTCTTTGTTTGATAGGGTTTTAAGCTTTCTTTCTCCTGATTAATCTCTGATCATTTTTAAGACAGAAAATGGGTTTTCTTTGTTTCTTATTTACGATCTGAATATCTAACTCCAAACAAAGAGAAATAGTGATGTTCTAAAAGTAAGCTTGTAGGATAAGAGATTCCAAGACAAACAATGTAAGACATAATATACCAATAATGTCTTCATCAATCTTCAGCTTAGTTCTTGCCTCTATTCATTCAAATTATATGCCTTTCTTTTATTAATAAATACCCTCAAATATGTGCGTGTGTATATATATATGCATATATGAATCTCACATGTGATAAACCCTAGAAGATCATCTTTTTGTTAGAATGAGTTTTTACGGTGTATGTTCCAGCTATTGTACTATACAAGTTCAATAATTCATATATTAGGTTAATGCCTATTCTCTTATTAGTTTTGTAATATATATGTATGTATGTATGTATGTATATAACCCTCTATGCCATATTGTGCATCAGACAATCTATATACATGGGATATTTTTGATTGGGTCGATTATTCTTTAGTTTAATTATTATGTGTATTGTTATAATAATTGGATTGCATTTCCATTATTTAGTTGTCATGAGCAGATTGTTGATTTCCTTTTTAGGGTTTGGCTCTTCCTTATGTTTATATATAGAAATCAGCATCTTATCTTCACAATATGTTTTTCGTTAAATAATCACTTCATATTGTCATAATCATATAATTATAGTAATACATAAATAAATAAATAAATATATAAATAAATAAATATATATATATATATATATATATATATATATATATATATATATTCAGTAACACCGGAGTTGGAGGGATTCAACTCCAGTTCTGATAATTTAGAGATGAGGATATAATTTTAATTTTGTCGATATATTAATATTATATTATATTTATGCATAATTTTTCAAAAAATTAATATGTAATTTTAAATCAAATAAATAATATATAATTCAAATATAATTTATCAATTTAAATTATCATCTAATACTAAAAATAATAAATAAATGATATTCTGTTTAAAATTTTTTAAAAAATAATTAGATTTCACAGACTGTTTTTTAACCTATTATAATCAAATATTCAATTAAAAATCGTTCCATTCAAACTTGAATTTAAAAAAAATAAAAAAATATCAAAAACTCTCATAAATAAATGTTTACATTTCACTAACTTCTAATCTTTTCAACTCTAACACCAAGAACGTTATATAATTTTATATATGAATTAGAAAATATTTATTTTTTTAATCTTTTTTTATTAATAAAATATATATTATGATAAAAATAAATAAATTAAGTTATAGATAATTATGTGTGCTGAATATATTAACGTATGCATGCATTTTGTTTAATATTAATTAATTTTGATAAAGTTGATAATATTTAAGGTTGTACAAATAATAGCGAAATCAAGATTTTAAGTTTGATTTTTAATGAGAATAAGAATAATCAAGAAAACGAATATTGTTAACAAGGTTTATAGATATTTTTACGTGTTTAATATACGATAAGATCAAAATATATATCTTTTTTTAATACTAATTATTTTTAGAAGAATCAATAGGATTCAAGTTCTTATAGTTTTGAATTACTTTTATTAATGCATTTGATTTTATAATCTTTTGATTGAGAATTTTATAAAATCATGTTAACGTATGAATGATGTATTCTTAACAATTGAATATTAATTGATATTTAAAAAATAAACAAAAATATAATTTGAATATTTAAAGAAAGAAATTAAGATAATTTTGTTGGTAAAAATGAAATAAATTAATGTGTATTTATTAATAATATGGTTTTATATGTAAGTTTTTATCAAATATCACATATATATATATATATCAGTTATTATTTATATATTAATAATTAATAATAATTATATAATAATTAATATATTTTCTATAATTAATAAAAATTATACATATCATCATATTTTTAATATTTTTCTAATCTTATATGATATAAAATCTATAATTAATTTGACAAAACTACAATGCTACTCAACAATATCCTCTAATGCGTAAATTATTCATTTTTTATAAATATAATAGGATAATAAATACTATGAATGAATCATATCAGAATATAAATTTTAGTTTTATCTAAATTATTTAAATTTTCATGAATTAATGTAAAGATAAATTTTATTCAAATTAATTAAATATTTACATGAATTGTATTTCAAATTAAATATTAAATTTTTATAATTATATTAAATTAAACTAATATAATATTATTGATTAAATACTAAAAACACAATCATCATTTTTATATTTATACATATTTTATATATTTTAGCATAAAATATATATTAATGATTTATTATTTTATATAAAATAAATTAAATTAAATTAAAGAAAGAATTAAATAAATAATAGGCTTAACTATACAAAAGTATTTATTATTATACAAATTATTTAATATTTAAATAAAATAATTAAAATTAAAAAATTTACCATCCAAATAATTTATCAAAAATTTTGCTAATTAATTTCTTAAAAATTTGTGATTAAATATTTTTAGAATAGATTAAAATAAAAAATTACAAAAATGATATATTTTTAAATGTTTGTAAAAATAAATATTTTTTAAACAATAAATTTTGTGTTAAAAGTACACTAAACCTATTATATATTCCTAAAATTATATTAAACCTATAATCTTTTTAAAAATATAATATTGTTTTTTGTAAAAAAAAAGACATTTTTTAAAATGATTTTTATGTTTTTGACATTTCTAAAATTTCCCTTAAAATAATCCATCTAGACTTTTAGAATCGAGAAAATTACAAGAATAATGAATTTTATTTTATAATTTTTAATGATAAAATTATAATAAATTTAAAATAAAATTTATAAAAACTAATATAAATTTTATATTAAATTTTAAAAATATAAATATTTTGAAAAGATTGTTAATTTTATAATTTGTTTAAAAAAGAAATTACACTTTTACAAAATTTTCTCCATTTTTCAGAAATTTGGAAAAGAGAGAATACATCTTCAGGATTTTAAGCCCAATGGTCGGCCCTTTAACCTCTAGTTTTTTATTTTTATTTTTATTTTTTAATCTGTTCTTGAATTTTTATATTTTTTAAATAAAAAAATATTATTGTTGATCATAAGTTATTTAATTGAGTCGTAATTGATGGTGTTTTTAAACTTCTAGATTGTATACGGGTTTTGTTTTCATGTAATGTTAATAATAAGATCATCGATAATATGATTAAGATCATGGACAATGATCTTAATCAAATGGATTAGAGTAAATTTAAATATCATTACTTTTTAAAAAGATTTTTGAATATTCAATTTATATGTTTTTATTTATAAATAAAATCTGACATTGTATGTGAATAATATTTATTGAGTAAACATACAGTTTATATATATATATATATATATTATATTAAAATTCATTATTCAGTAAATAAAATTTTTATAGATTGAACTCTAAATTTTTAATATCATATTAAAAAATTATTTAATTCAAAAATTTAAATTAATACAAAAAAAACAAGATGAAAATGATTTATTTATTTATTTATTTTGTTGATTATAATTTTCCAGGGATTCACACATCTTTTTGAAGTGTTGTGTGTGTGTGTGTGTGTGTATATATATATATATAAAGGTTGGTGAATGGGCAAATGATATTAAAAAGAGTTACTTTTGAAATGGGGAGATGTTATGACAAACTTTTTCTTTGGAGTTGGCCATTTTTCTACAAATAAGAAGCTTGATGAGGCATAGAGACACCATTCTTTTACTTTCCTTCTGCTTTTCACAAACAAGATGACGACCAAGAACAACTCTGCATCCTTCTTCATCATCTTCTTCTTCTTGTTCTCGGTTGCTTTATTACGCGTTTTTATTGGTGGTTTTTTTTTTTATTAGTTTTCAGACAATTTGGCTTTCTTCCACAACCCTTTCTTTTCAAAAAGTTATCGATAAAGTTTCTAAATATACGAATATATGATTTTCTAATGCTAAGATATTGAATTTCATTTTATTTGATAAAATTAATTAGTTTAATAATTTATTATTATTATCAAATAATTATTAGCTATTTTAATAGTTGGTATCGGTTATTAATGGTAATTATTTATATAATATTTTAAATTTAAAATATTTAATAAAATAAATGATTCAATTAAAATGATTTTTCATAATATACTATTTAAACTTTTAAAATTAATATATAAACCATGTTAAAAAAATAATTTAAAAAAATATTTTTAACTTGGTTAAAATATTATTAATTTAATTTAATTTAATATATAAAAATATTTAGTTATTTAATTCAAAAACCAAATTTCATAAATGATTTTTATATTTCTAACATAAATTATTTAATTCAAGACAAATTTACCAAAATTTTCGCTATTGTAAATTTAGCGAAGTTTAGTTGAACCTTAATAAATATTAAATTGAAAAAGAAATTAATAAAAGATTTATAATTAATATTATAGTAAATTACAAAAATTTATAATTTTTTATTAATAAATAAATTTAAATACATATTTTTATATTTATCCAATTATAAATATATAATTATAAATATATAAATTTATATTATTTTTATTTAAATTAACAAATTATTTCATAAATTTATTAATTTAATAATTCATAAATCTAGATGAATTAAGTATTATCTAACTTTAATATATTTAATTTGTTAAATTATATGATTAAAAAGATTGAAATAAATTTATATTAAATTTAAATTTAAATAGCTCATAAATAACTTCACTCATTTAAACCTGTAAAAATGAAATATGTAAATATTTAGACAGAAAAAATGAAAACAGGAAATATATAATTGATATATATTAAAAATATATACAATTAATCTTAATAATTTAAATTTTTAAATTAAATGATTTTTAAAATGGTATTAGAATTTTTTACAGTGACAAACTTTAAAATTTTAAAAATTTTAAATTAAATAATTACTTAATTATATATAAATATTATAATTAGAGCATAATCATTTTAATGAATATAAAATTATAATTTTAATAAAATACAATGAATTTATTAATTAATATAAAATTATATAAACTTGATCATAATCATACATAAATCAATAAAATAAATAAATATTTAATTAAAATAATGGAATGCATAGAAAAGAGAGAAAAGCATAGATAATGAGTATGGAATGTGTCATGTCTTTTGACAAAGGTGATGTGGAGATTGTAACAAGAATGGGTCGGTGATGCAAAAGACTGTCACCTTTGGAAAAAGCCCTCTGATTTCATAGGGCATGAAGGTCGTCACCATTATATACAAATCTTAGAAATATGTGAACCAGCAATCAAGCCGTCCATAAAGCAAAAGGATAGCAAAGGAATCTTCAGTGTCTGTCTCTGTCTCTGTCTCTGTGAGATAGACAATTAAAAAGGAAAAGCAGAACAAAAGGAAACCCAACTGATATCCGTTTGGCTGGCTTTCTTGACAAGCATTTCCCCCTTATTCATCAAGTTCAGCACCTTCCCCCACTCCCCCCTTTTTCATTTATGGCCTTTCCATTGTATAATTATCATTTAGCATCATAGTTTTTATACCATCCATCCATCTCCATTTGAATTATTTATAATTATCTGTTAATCATTTCTTTCATGTTACACTTATATTATAAATTAATTTATTAATTTAATTGTATTATATTTGATTTAGTGATGATATTGATGTTAGATGGGCTTCAATTCCAATTTTATTAATAATTTTTAAAAATATAAATACTAAGAAAAATGAGTAACATTTGTTTTTAATTCATTTATTTTTATTATTTATAAATTTTAATATATTACTTTTTTTATTATTTTATTATCTATATACATTTTTATACTTGAATTAATCTAGTTCTGCTACTAATTTGATCTATTATAAAACAATAAAATTATATTGATTTAATATTATTTTTAGCTTAATAATGTAATTTTATATTAAATATATTCATTTAAATCATATAAAAATTAAATTAATCATATTAAATAGATCTAATTTTAAATCGGTTATATTCATGGATATGAATCGAATATAACCCATATGGAGATCAATTTAATCACTCTTGTTGTAGTTTAAACTTGCCTTCTTGGATATAATGTTTGATTTTTCTTCCCTCTTATGAGCAATATACCCTACTGCTTCCTCTTCCTTTTCCTTTCTTCTTGCATTGCTTTTCCTTTTAATATTGGTATCCATTAGACTCAAAACACTCCTCTCATTCTCCTTTCAGATAATGTAATATCGCACTTGCACCAAAAATGGCCAAGAATCAGAAACTGGTAGTTGAGGTCGTGGATGCTCGTGATCTCTTACCGAAAGATGGCCACGGAACTTCGAGCCCGTACGTTACAATCGATTTCTACGGGCAGCGAAGGCGGACACAAACTGCGATACGTGACTTGAACCCGACATGGAATGAAGTTCTCGAGTTCAACGTTGGAAAGCCTTCGAATGTGTTTGATGACATGCTGGAGTTGGATGTTTGTCATGATAAAACTTATGGCCCAACCCGAAGAAATGTTCATCTTGGCAGAATAAAGTTGAGTTCTAGCCAGTTTGTTAGAAAGGGCGAGGAAGCTTTGATATATTACCCTCTGGAGAAGAAATACCTGTTTAGTTTTATACAAGGAGAAATTGGGTTGAGGATTTATTATCAGGATGAGGTGCCGCCGCCTCCCCGGCCAGAACCACCAGCAGAGGAACCGAAGGTTGATGTAAAGGAAGAGTCACCACCAGCAGAGGAAAAGCCATCAGAAACTGCACCAGCAGAGGGTGACAAATATAAAAAACCACCCGAAACAGGACCTGATAATAAAGAACCACCAAAAGATGAGCCACACCCTGAAGCCGCAGCACCGCCGCCACCTGCTGATAATGCACCAGCTCCTATTCAAGTTGACAAGCCACCAGAATCTGATCCACCACCACCAGAGGAGGCAAAGGAAAAGTCCATAGCAGAAGCAAGTGAAAGTCAAGGAGACGCTCCTGGGCAAGTTGACGATGATGATGACATTGTTTTGGAACCCACAAAGGAACCAAAAGCATCATCACCGGAAATAATGGCAGCATCAGCATCTGGATCAGTGCCAGAAGTCAGAATAGCAGGAATCAGCGGTCCACATCCAATAACAAGAGCAGCATCACCAACAAACTACACGTTAGAGCCACAAGAAAGTATTTCAATCGAACGATCATTGTTCGATCTCGTTGAAAAGATGCACTACTTATTTGTTAGAGTTGTTAAAGCCAAAGGTCTACCCACCAATGGCAATCCATTGGTGAAAATCGTAACCTCAGGCAGTCGAGTTGTGTCTAGACCGGCAAGAAAGACTGCATTTTTCGAGTGGGATCAAACTTTCGCATTTGGGCGCGATGCACCGGAATCTTCCTCCATCCTTGAGGTCTCCGTTTGGGACCCACTTAAGGTAGTGGACCCAACCAAGCAAGCTGATATGGCAGGTGCGAAATTCCTAGGTGGGATTTGCTTTGATGTCACGGAAATTCCACTGCGGGACCCACCTGACAGCCCTCTGGCCCCTCAGTGGTACATGCTGGAAGGAGATGGAGCCCACGTCAGCATGGGTGACGTCATGCTTGGTAATATCATGCTTGCCACGTGGGTAGGGACACAAGCTGACGAGGCCTTTCCTGATGCTTGGAAAACGGATACAGCTGGCAACGTAAATTCCAGGGCCAAAGTTTATCTCTCTCCTAAGCTATGGTACCTCCGAGCAACTGTAGTAGAAGCCCAAGATATCATCCCGGTGGCCCATTTAAGAGAGTCCTCGTTCCTAATAAGAGCACAACTCGGCTTCCAGGCCCAAAAAACCAAACTTGCCGTGACTCGAAATGGCAACCCCTCCTGGAATGAAGACTTGCTGTTTGTCGCTGCTGAACCCTTTAACAATCACTTGATTTTCTCTTTAGAAAACCGGCAACCTAAAGGACCTGGAACTCTCGGCATTGCTAGAGTCCCTCTTTCAGCGATTGAGAGGCGGGTTGATGACAGGAGCGTGGCGGCGAGATGGTTCGGCCTTGAAGATCCTAACAGTGATAAGTTAGCATACAAAGGAAGAATTCAGATGAAGTTATGCTTCGATGGTGGGTATCACGTAATGGATGAGACAGCTAATGCTTGCAGTGACTACCGACCGACAGCAAGGCAACTTTGGAAGCAGCCCGTTGGGACTGTTGAGTTGGGAATTATTGGATGTAAGAATTTGTTACCGATGAAAAGGGTAGACGGTAAAGGATGTACGGATAGTTATTGCGTAGCCAAGTATGGTCCGAAATGGGTACGTACAAGGACTGTTTGTGATAGTTTGGATCCTAAATGGAATGAGCAGTACACGTGGAAGGTTTTCGATCCGTGCACTGTGTTGACTATTGGGGTGTTTGATAGCTCGGGGGGTTTCGAATCAGACGATCAGAAATCAGCCACGCGTTCTGATTTTCGTATAGGAAAATTAAGAATACGTATATCTACGCTGGAAACGGGTAAGGTGTATAGGAACTCATATCCCTTGAATTTGTTGACTAACAACGGGGTGAAGAAAATGGGTGAGTTGGAGATTGCTGTGAGGTTTGTACGTACAACTCCAACGTTAGATTTCTTACACGTGTACTCCCAACCCTTGATGCCGTTGATGCATCACATCAAGCCACTAGGGGTAGTCCAGCAAGAGATGTTACGAAGCGCAGTTGCGAAAATCATAGCCACTCATTTGTCCAGATCAGAGCCACCACTTCGACGTGAGGTTGTACTCCACATGCTTGATGCGGATGCACAAACATTCAGCATGAGGAAAGTACGTGCCAATTGGTGTAGAATCATCAACGTGATTGCAGGAGTTTTAGATATCGTACGGTGGATAGACGATACACGTGTGTGGAAAAATCCAACGGCTACCTTACTTGTGCATGCATTGCTTGTGATGCTTGTGTGGTTCCCTGATTTGATTATCCCCACCTTAGCATTTTATGTTTTTGTGATTGGTGCTTGGAATTACAGGTTCCGATCACGGGACCCACTTCCCCATTTTGATCCTAAAATCTCATTGATTGATTCCGTTGACCATGAGGAGCTTGACGAGGAATTCGATGCACTGCCAAGTAGTAGATCACCGGACACAGTACGTTCAAGGTACGACAAGCTACGCGCGATTGGGATGCGCGTGCAAAAGACACTAGGAGATTTCGCGACGCAGGGAGAACGAGCACAAGCTTTAGTGACGTGGAGAGATCCAAGGGCGACGGGGATTTTTGTCGTGCTATGCTTCGTCGTGGCAATGATACTCTACATGGTGCCATCAAAAATGGTGGCCATGGCGTCTGGATTCTATTATTTCCGGCATCCGATCTTCCGTGATCGAATGCCGTCACCAGCATTAAACTTTTTCAGAAGGCTGCCTTCGCTATCCGATCGAATCATGTAGTTTGATCAAAACAATATCATCAACATCTTCGAGCTCATCATATTTTGATCACCGTACAAATATATATGCTCAGTAGCATTTCCACTACAATATAGTCGATAGTGCATCCAATTTCATCTAGCTTTTTTTCCTTTTACCATAATAAACTGTAATCTTGCACTTGATGAAGCAATGAGGATGACGTTAAATGGGCTCAAGATTAAAAATTACCATATGGGTTCAAGTCTATCATATTATAAATTTAACTGCACTGATCTTTCGGTCTCATCATCATTGACCCAAAAGACACAAGTTCCAAACGTAAATAAACACGTATAAATATAGCAAAAGATGGCTGAGACCATGGCTTGATTTGTGGATCAAGTTCTTGCCCAATAGTTACCCATAATTTTTTATTAAATTATCGAGTCAAAACTGGGCTGCTAAAATTAATTTTTTTGAAATAATAATAATAATAATAGTTAAAGGGCTGCTAAAACTGGGTCAAACCTCTCAAAAATCTTGATATTTAAGGCAATAATGTGCACCACATGTGAACTTGTTTCTTCTTCTGTCTCGATATCTTCTTCTTCTCATAAATGTGTGTACCATTTCTTTTAATCCATTTAATTCTATTATATATATCATTATTTAATAATAATTTAAATTCATAAATTAAATAATTTTGTAATATAATATTATAATTTTTAAAATATTAATTAATAAAATTTAATATAAAATAGATATGAATTTATATGTATTCATATTTCAAATCTAACAAGTATTTATATATGAAAACATATAATTTTTGAATTCAATAAATATAAGATGTTATCAAGTATGATTTTAAATAGTTATATATTATTTTAATAAATGAATTATGATATTTATTGAAATATCAATTTTATCTTTATTAGAGATATTAAAATCTATATAATTTCAGCAACACCTTTGATGATAAATCAATGATCTGAATTCATAAATGGTGAAGTGAACTAATTTTATTCTAAGTATATAAAAGAATTAAATTTATTATTCTTTATCAAATATAATATCAAATAATGGTAAAATACAAAAAATTAAAGTATTTTAGATTAAATATTGATATTAATTTTAACATATATACTGCAAAATATAAAAACGTCATGAAGTAGTTTTCAATTAAAAGGGCGCAATAATTATCAAAATAGAGTGCAAATATAGCAATCTTAATTTCGTCCCTCTCCACAATTATTGGCCTGCCTATTATTATTATTATTATTATTATTATAATATATGGTTGGTCTGTCAAAATTAGAAGGATAGACGGTTTAAAAATTTTGAGTTTTAAAAATATTTGATTTGATTAAAATTTTTGTTTTATAAATTAAAATAATAAAATAATTAAAAAAATTTAACTGAATTAACTAAAGTGAAATTTAATTTAATTCGATTTATAAATTTTAAAATAAAAAAAATTCAAATTGATATAATTTTATATATTTAAAAAAATTAATTTAGTTGGATAATGAAATGGATAGATGAGAAGTGAAATTTAAGAAATTACGTGGGGGGGGGGGGGATTTTAATTTTGGAAACTTCTATTAAAGTCAGTCTTTCTCCAGCTGTACAAATTTCCAAATAAAATTTTGTATTTATATATTACACGCAAACACCAAACTCAAAAACAAAAAACAAAACAGAAAAAGGGGTCATCCTTTGAGTGCTTTAGCGTCGGTGGAGGGGGATATTATTATTATTATTATTATTATTATTATATTTTTTTTATATAAATATTTCGATATTTAAATAAAGATATCGAGATGGGAAACCATCCGAAGAATAATTATTGGGTGTTAGTATTTGATAAGGAATAATTTAAAAATGATGGAATATTAGTCAATTATAAGAAACAAATAAAAAGCATGCCGTAAATAAATAATTAGATATACATACCATATTAATGTAATGGTCATGCATGGTACCCAGCAACCAACCCCCCAAATAAAAAACAACTTGGCATTTTCTATAAATTCCTCCTTTATCCATTGCCATCTCGATCAATCCTTCCGTTGTTCTTGCTTTCTCTTCCCGGTGAGTATGATTGTACATTGCGTTCTGCCAATTGGGTTGTGAACTGATAAGAAGTCTGCGGTGAAACCTGAAGAAAATCTGATTCGGCATTGTTTGGTTTTTTCTGGTTGCAGTGATAGCAGAGAAGGGGCTTTCAGCAATCTGAAAATGGCTAGAATACTTCCCATCCTGTTGATGGGGCTAGTTCTCTCTTGGGGAGCCATGGCAGAAGGTGAATACCTGAAATATAAGGATCCCAAACAGCCCTTGAATGTGAGGATAAGAGATTTGATGAAACGGATGACATTAGAGGAAAAGATCGGTCAGATGACGCAGATTGAACGTAGCGTTGCATCCACTCAAGTTATGAAGAAGTATTTCATTGGTAAGTTGATATTTTATCAGTTTCTTTCTTCTTCTGATCTTCGTTGGATTAAAATTTGAATCCGGTGTTTGTGGCAGGGAGTGTGCTGAGTGGGGGAGGAAGCGTTCCAGCTAAACAAGCTTCAGCAGAAACTTGGATTAAAATGGTGAATGATTTTCAGAAGGGTGCTTTATCAACCAGACTTGGAATTCCCATGATTTACGGAATTGATGCTGTTCATGGTCACAATAATGTCTACAAGGCCACAATCTTTCCTCATAATATTGGCCTGGGAGCCACCAGGCAAGTATAATCTGCCTCCGCTGTCAGTCATTTGAAATCTGATCAAGTTCAAGTTCATCCACCAAACCAAAAGAAAAATAACATGATGCAACCATAATATGCTTCAGCGTCTAAAATTCCTGAAGAAGCAATCTTTTGATAATCATATAGGGATCCTGAACTTGTCAAGAGGATCGGGGCCGCAACTGCACTAGAAGTCAGAGCAACAGGAATCCCTTACGTATTTGCTCCTTGTATTGCGGTAATTTGCTATCCGAGATGAACTCTGATCGAATCACGACAAGCAAAATCATATCGAAACACATGCCATTATTCATTCCAGTTCAACAAACTGCAACACCTTAACATTCAGATTCATTTGGCAACTTATGAATGTATAGGTTTGTAGAGATCCAAGATGGGGACGATGCTATGAAAGTTACAGCGAAGATCCAAGGATTGTTCAAGCAATGACGGAGATAGTGCCAGGCTTACAAGGACAAATCCCTGCTGCCTCTCCTAAGGGAGTCCCATTTCTTGCTGGAAGGTAAGAATTCCACTCGTTTTGGAATAATATATACATATTTTTCAGTGCAAGGCGCCTGCATGACAGATAGAGCTGGGTCATGTTCTTTTCACGATTGATTGGTTTATGATATCAGTATGATTACTTTCTTATTCGTTTTTTTTTTTTTTTAAATTTTGATTCAAAATTATTTAATGTTCGAGAAAAAATATTTAATTATTTAATGGATTGCCATGGTTAGTGGGTCTAATAGGTTGAGTATATTGAAGATGAGGGATGGATATGAACTGTGGTATCAATCATGATAGCAGCTTTGTAGGACTACTGCAAGTCATGCTGAAGACTTGTTTGGATTATATGCATTAGCCATCTTAATAGCATGCAATTAGAGGTCCCCCACTAATCAATTTTTCAGAAAAAACAAATACACCTGATTATTCTTTTTTCTTTGTTCCATTTCTAAATTTAAATTTTTAAATTTTTAAATCCAATTAAAAAATCCAACAAATTTAATTTGATGTCAGACAATAAACCCAACCACCAGATACAGCCATCCCCGTAACCAAACAACATCACACCAGAAGGCTTGTTGACTTTTACGTGTAGGGCAGCTTGTCATTGCTGTTGGAAATAAAAGAAAAGAAAAGAATATAAATTATTTTTAAATTATTTAAATTAATTATTTCAGTTTTTAAAATTACTTTTTTTTAGAATAGTGCACATTTTTAACTATTTTCGAATAATAATTTTTCATAAAAAGTATTTAAGAAATTTCTTGTAATATCTAATAATTAAATTTTATAAATAATAATTATTTTTAATAATTACATGTTAAATCTTAATTTATCCGACTAATTTGGGTTTTTAACAGAACAAATGTCGCCGCCTGCGCCAAACATTACGTCGGCGATGGAGGAACGACCGAGGGGATTAACGAAAACAATACATTAATAAGCAGACATGGGCTGCTTAGCATTCACATGCCAGGCTACTATAACGCCATCATCAAGGGGGTTTCCACCGTCATGATCTCATACTCTAGCTGGAACGGCGTAAAGATGCATACTAATCGCGATCTGATCACCGGTTTTCTCAAGGACACTCTTCGTTTCAGGGTATGACAACTTGTCAGTTTCCCATCTGGAATGTTTCAGGGACCAGTTTTATTTCATTTTCCAGGATGTGAGAGTGATCGGTGCAACCCTTTGTGGGTTTTTTTTTTTTGTCAGGGATTTGTTATTTCAGATTGGATGGGTATTGACAGGATTACCTCTCCACCTCATGCTAACTACACGTTTTCCATCCAAGCTGGAATTAGTGCTGGAATCGACATGGTAAGTTATTAGTATGAAGGTTTTACTTTTTCATTCGGTTTCTGTGGCCAATTCTGTCTTGTAATGCTTTTTTCTGAAAATTGCTGCAGATTATGGTTCCGTACAACTACACGGAATTTATCAATGGCCTGACAAAACAGGTGAAGAGTGGGATCATTCCCATGAGCCGAATTGATGATGCGGTAAAGAGAATTTTGCGGGTTAAGTTCGTAATGGGTCTATTTGAGTACCCATATGCAGATGAGAGTCTGGTGAACCAGCTTGGAAGTCAGGTTAGCAATAGATTGACCATTCTTTATAATATTTAATCAGTTGCTAGCAAAGAACTCGACAAACTTATCGAACCTAACCTGACAATGAAAACAGGAGCATAGACAACTGGCTAGAGAAGCGGTGAGGAAATCGCTGGTCCTGTTAAAGAACGGCAACTCTGCTGATAAGCCATTGTTACCCCTTCCCAAAAAAGCTTCGAAGATTCTCGTTGCTGGCAGCCATGCAGACAATCTTGGCTATCAATGCGGTGGATGGACGATTGAGTGGCAAGGACTTAGCGGCAACAATCTTACAAGCGGTAAATTTCAACAATTTAGCTTCTTTTTTAAGTACCAATAACGCTTTCAGCTCCCCAAATCAGACCTGACACTAGTATTATCTTGAACAGGAACTACAATACTTACGGCCATAAAAAATACTGTGGATTCAAGCACACAAGTCGTCTACAAGGAAAACCCTGACGCAGAATTTGTCAAGTCCAACAAGTTCTCTTATGCTATCGTACTGGTAGGGGAACACCCATACGCAGAAACAGAGGGTGACAGCTTGAACCTGACAATTGCTGAACCAGGTCCAAGCACCATTCAGAATGTATGTGGATCAGTGAAATGCGTTGTGGTAGTTGTTTCAGGACGGCCTGTCGTTATCCAACCATACGTCGACGCAATAGACGCCCTTGTTACCGCATGGCTTCCTGGAACTGAAGGACAGGGCGTTGCTGATGTTTTATTTGGGGACTACGGTTTCACAGGCAGGCTTTCGAGAACCTGGTTCAAGAGTGTTGATCAGCTACCCATGAATGTTGGAGACAGATACTACGATCCTCTTTTCCCTTTCGGATTTGGCCTCTTTACTAAACCTATCCATGCTTAGGTTCCATTTTGTGAATTGAGAAGATTCGACAAATGTATTGGCTCAATTGAACTCTCTGTTTCGTTGAATTTGTGATTTGGTTTGGCTGATATATATTTATATATACATATATATTTATCATTAGATTCACATTCCATCTCCATCCTGGAATTATCGGCAGAGATCTGAAATATCTAAGGGTTAACCCTCTCTTGCTCAGTGACAGATCACCTGGAAACGAAGTCCAAGCCAGGAAAGAAGTAACACATCATTTCTAACAAAACAATTATTGCCAGGAACTGAGATTAAGAATCCAAGCAGCATAAAATTATTTATTTGTTTTGAAATGGTATGTAGCATAGCAGTCGGTCAGGTCAGGGCATGGATAACATGTCCTCCTGATACGTGCTTCCAAGGTCATCTGAAAAGCGATTTTCTTCCTCAAAGACTTTGTCATCTTCCTCTAGCATTCAATGACGGAATTAACGGGTGTGGATTCTCTGATATCGTATTTTTAAACCAAAAATACAGAAAAATATCAAGAATACCTATATTATTTACAATATAGAAAAAGATTAAAGCGAGTTTAATGATGGACTTGGAGAAGGTGGGATGCCGCCAGATTTGCATGCAAGATTGGATGCCAATTATATAATCATGGAAAGCTCCTTCCAACTTTGACAACTCATCTATCAAATATGCTTTCCTGTCAGTAATTTATTCCACCATTTTCGGACTCAGAATTCACTCACATTCTCTTTTTTTTTTTTAAAAAAAAATTACACCCCTTTATAAATATAATAAATTCAACATTAATTTCAAATATTAATTTTATTAAAAATTTAAAATTAATATTAAATAATTTAATTGGATTTATTAAATATGATTAATTTTTTTGTTACACCCACGATAGAGACCCTAGGAGTTATACGTATATGTGTACCTAGGGATGTATGTTAATGTATTGGTATGTGTCTGAATGTATGTGAATGAGTATATGTGTATTTATGTGGCAATGAATGTGTTTATATGCTTGACTGTGTGACGTCGCCTCGTTGGGAAGCATGTCTTCTCGGTCGGATGAGGGACGGCTTGTATTTGTGCTTAGGATTGTGTATTGAAGTGTTGCAGGGTTGGTAGACAGGTTTGGGTTTAGTAGGGATGAGTTAGGCATGCCAATAGGCATGTTATGTGAGTTTAGGAAGTGGTACGGGCGTACGTATGGGGCGTACGATCGTACGAGACAGAGAAGGAACAGGGAATTGAGAGCCTCAAGTGCGTACGGGCGTACCACATGGGCGTACGGCCGTACCGCAACTCGCAGGAATTCAGTTTGCTCTCAGGTGAATAGTAATTTTATCAGATGAACAGTGCCCGTACGGGCGTACCAACAGGTGGTACGGTCGTACAACTGCTCGCAGGAGTTTAGGGTTATCAGGCTTTTAGTATCGGTATG
>CANYBF010266848.1:0-12728 GCA_948192965.1 Dalechampia spathulata
TAAAATACCTCAACCATATCCCACACATGCATGCCATCATGCACACACCTAGCACACATGCAGTTACACATTCAAGACGTCATCATGACGTACATACAAGCACAGAATACATAACATATATGCGAGCAACACATGTATACACACATGTATACATCCAATCATGCATACAAAACTACTAAAACTCCTAGGGGGTCAAACGCGAGCGTAACAAATTTCATATCAATATCACACTTATAATATATAAAACAAGACATATTAATCAATTCATGGATGCAAAGTGGGTGCTCGATTTAGGATGTGATAGAAAGAATGCATGTGGTCATTATTTTTTATAGACAAACTAGATATGGTATCAAAGCCTTAGATGGTAAAATGATTGGATAATCCTAGGCTTTTATTTGAAAATCTGGAATTGGGTTAGCTTGGAGTCTAGACCTATTTGTGGACCTAGGGCCTTTGAGATAGATCTAAGTATTTGATGGACCTCCTAGTGAAGGTTCATATTTAGCAAGTGATAATTGATCTACACTGTTGCACTTGAGGTGGAGTATCTCATATCAAAAAGATTGAGAAATTAAAGTCGTTCATAAGTGAAGTAGATTGATACTTAGCACAAGCCAAGTGATTTTATGCAATATGAGCTAGATTGTAGAAGTTTATCATACAATTATCTTTGATGTTTGTTTATACAAAAAAGTATAGTCTAGTTAAATGATTAAGAATATATGCTTACTAAATAAACTTTTTTTCATCATAAATTTATCTAAAATACTAACTATTAAAAGTAAAGAATTTTTAGGTATATCAAAGAGTTACAAATAGTTTACTTAAAATTTATTAAAGAACTATTAAATATTTACTAAATTTTATTCTCTACATCAAAATTTTTTCTAAATAATATGTATAAAAATATAAATTAAAACTTTTTGTTGAAACTAAAAATATTAGATATATAATTGATTTCATAAAGGATTATGAATAGTTTCCTTAAGATTTATTAAGGATAATAAAACATTTATTAAAGAACTACAAAAGGTTAAATAAAACTTATTCTATAATTTTTATAAAATATTTAGTAGGAAAAGTTTACTATTTATTAAAACAAAAAATATTAGGTATTCAATTAGTTCAACAAAAGATTACAAATAATTTACTTACGGTTAACTAAAAGATTGTAAAATGTTCATTAAAACTTTTCTAAGATGTTGAACATAAAAATAAAAACTAAAATATACAACTAGTTCAAATAAAAGATATTAGTTATACAAAATTTGACAAAGGATTACGAATAATTTATTAAGATTGTTAAAAATATATAAAAAATATACTAGAATATCATGAAAAGTTTACTTAAACTTAGTCTATGATCATAAACTTTTATGAAATATCAAATATAAAATATAAACACTAAAACTTATAATTTGTTGAAAAAATAAAATATTCAATTGATATAATAAAAAATTATAAATAATTTACTTATTATTTACTAACCAACCATCATAATTTTTTTTTAAATATGTTTCATCATCATATTTTTAGCAAGTAATTTATATTTATAAACATAATATATTTATAAACAAGATTTTAAATTAAACTAATAAAATAATCTTAACTATTTAATGATAGAGGAAGTGGGTAAGACATGGGAAGTGCATATCATCTTAAACAAATCATATTGATTATTGTATAATTACATATCACTTTAATTAAAAAAAACATGCTTCTTAACATATCTTTTTTTTTTTATTAAAGTAAAAGTGATATTTTTATTGAATTAAATAAAAAATTATGAATAATTTATAAACTGAGTAGAAAATGTTTAAATGAATACGTTGATTATCTTTATAGAATATATTTCAATGAGTTTTTAAGATAAAATTTTATTTATTCTTATAATATGAATTTTAAATTTTATAATATTTTTATAAAAAATAAAAAAATAACCAACCCGAAAAATTCAATACTAAAGTAGGATTGTATAAAAGTTTTGGATCTTTTTTCATGAATTTATAAGTTTTCTTGTAACATATTTTTTATTTAAGAATCTAACTTTCCAGTATTTGTATAAAAAGAAAAGGTAAAAGGTGGAGGCATGCTTTAAAAAAGGACCGGGAAAGGGATTTCTGTAAAATTCCAACAGTATTTTTCGAGAGGAAATGTCTGAGATGAAGGGGTCATACTTTCATGCACAGGCCAAAAAGACAGCTAATTAAAACTCCATCTTTATTACTCCCACCATTTCATTTTAAATATTCACTTTACACATTTATCTATCTTAAGAATGTCCTGAAATAAAAGAAAACTATGGAAGGGATTGTATTAATTGCTTTAGTGAGCTGACTTCTCAACTTGCTACAAAGAACAATGTCTTTAACTTCTCGTTAGTAAGCATGAATTTACTTTATTAACCAAAAGATGCTGAAGGAAACACCTTTTTGAATCATTAGCAAGTAATTGATCAACAACCACATCCACTTGATCCCCATCCGTAAGCATACACTTGATAAACGCTAAAATCCGCTCCTAACCAACTACTTTTCCCGATGGAAAAATGATTGCAAAACCCATAATTAATGAAGCGAATTCACAATCATAAAAAGCTTTTGGCAGAAAGATCAATTCTCGCCTCGAAATGGTCTGTTCCAGTTCTGCTTTGTTGCTTTGTATTACGGAGAACAGACACCTAAGACATAACAAGAACAAAGTTGTAATTGCAAAATATTTCCCTTCACACAAGGAACAGATAGTAATCGCAAACAGCATAGCAACATACATACGTCTTTTGAATGGGCATGCTATGAAAGTTCAAATATCATGCAATGACATAGAACTCAAAAGTACTGGCAATTAAGTCATCCAATGGTGACAAGCATGTTAAAACTCTTGGAATTAACATGACGTCGAAATTCTAGGTCATGGTTCAGAAATTTGAAGGTGCCACAAAATGGAATCCTGTGAGCAGAAAATGCAATTTGACTATGCTAGAGAAGACTGTGTGATACCTTTGGTCGTTTCACAGAGCTCCCAAAATATCCTATCCCGAAAGAGAAGGAAGTGTATGCAGCTGCTATCTCTATTGCTTTTAGCTTTGGAGTATTGCCAGGCGCCTAAAAGAAGAAAAAGAAAAATATGAGAAAGTAGTTATTTTGGATGGATTCAAAACCAGGATTCTGGAAAGTAGCTAACATTTACAGGCGCATCAGCTTGAACAAGTAAAACTCCTGCACTTTTGTCACTAATGTTTTGATTGTTGTCCATAACAGAACGCAACACTTTTATGCTAGCAGAGGCAGGACCAGCCTGAGAACTGAGCAGTAAACAGTTAACGTCAGTCTATCATATAGGCCTTCACAGGTAAGGATTTTGGTTACCACAGATTGAAATGTTCAGCAACATTACCAAGCGAAAATAACCAGGAATGTAACTACAACAAGTATTAAAGGATTCCAATGCCTTCTAAAACAGATATAATGGAAATGAGGTATTCAGGTCTAAATTGAAAGTAATTCAACTCTCACGAGCTTCAACTGAACCAATTACCACAAATAAAAAATGAACAAACTTATACACATGCAAGATATCTGTTGAAGAATGAAATCCCAGGTGGTAAATGTGAGAGCATTTTTGCAGGCGAACACAATTGCAAATGGGGAAGTTGTGTAAGAACATTGAATGGCATGACATGTAAGTAAACTATGACCTAACATAAGTCAACTAGTTGCATGCGATAAACACTATGCTGTTGGCGTTGAATATGGCTATTGGCCACAGATTATCCTAACCTCCATTCACAGAATAATTGGGTTAGTAGAGACTAAACTTGTTGGTTGACATCGGCTTGGGTATATTCTGATGTACCTGGGCAGCTGTACCTCAAAAGACTAGGTCCATATATATGGCAACAGACGCAAGATGTGGGCCAACAGCACTCAAACAAAAAGTTGAGAATGTAATTCCAAATGGAAATATGGGAGAATATCAGGTGGCATATAAGTTGAATGGACCTTAATCAATTGGTTTCGGGCAGTAACATGACAATGTTAATTTCCCCTTTTCTGAATAGCATAATTCATGTTCATGAAATTTAAAGCAAAAGACATCATTGAAAGGCAATCTTACATTGATGACGAGACACAGCACTCTCGGGCTGCAAATCCTTTTATTAGATACTCTCCCGCACCGGAAACACAACACCCAACAATAAATGGAGCCCCAAAGGGACCTTTTGTGGAAGCCCAACAACCTGAACCATACATTGCTGCTAACCCAACACGTCCACTGACCTGTTTCATTTTTTAACAAAGAAGAGAACAAGCAGACAACAGTTTGCCTATGCTTCCAAGACAAGCACAGCAGCAATTCTATTAACGATTATCCTTTACCTTCAGTGCTATACCACCACTTGAGCTACCAGAAGCTATATTTCCTTCAGAATCAACGCAAATAACGCCAACAGTGTCTTTGACATTGCTCTCCTTGAATCTACTTAGAGTAGATTGACCACCATCATCTCCGTCCAAAGAGTCGCCTGATTGAGCTTTTAATTCTGAAATTTAAATTGAACTGTCAATCACAATGCATTGAAACATTCAAAAAGCTCCCCAAAATGTTAAAAAGAAACAAGCTTCTGTAACATAGTCCAGATAGAGAAGTCTCGTTGTTAAACCCCTAAACTCAGTAAAGTTACATTGCAACCTGAAAATACAGTTCAGCTAATCACAATGGCTATTCAACGTCAATGTCTAACAAGACAAGCATGAAATAAGATCAACATATAATGAGAAAAACCCAAAGATTGATAGAGGATATATAAATTTTTATAGGTTAGAAAAGATGAGAATCCACAACTTCACTCCAAACACGCTTTCCAATTGGAAGTAATTGATTTAATAAATTTAAAGAAATAGTCAAAACCTGATTCTTTTCTGCTCTCTTCAGAATTATAAATACATCTCTTATCAAGAATATCATTCTCAGCAATGGCATTCATCAGCATCTCCTTGAACCTTTTCCACTGTGATTTTGCCCTTTGTGTCACCAGCCACTGTTTCACAATGTTCGCAAGTTCAATTCATCTATCCCAATATAATATAAAAATGATCTGGCCAAGATATATATTTACCAAGTTGCAAAGTTTATGATGCATGCTCATTTTACTTGTTTTTTACTCCCAAATTAAACTTATTTTTCTTGCTAAATCATTCTTTTTTGTCATCCTAAATGTTTGCTTTCATGTATAATCATCTTTTATTTGCATTTTATAGTTGCATATCACATTCTGTTATTTTTACATGTATTCTTGACGATTGCTTGAACCGGACAACAAATCCCAAATCCTATTCTGATATTCTTTAAGGTGGTTTTGTAACCAAGATAGCTGTTGCATTCTGTAATATTGATTATGAAAATACGAACTTGGAGAAGATTGGTGGAAAACCATTAGACAAGTCTACTTTTTGGCATATGAAACTTATTTTAAACCCTCATCCAGGACTTCTGATTATCACCGACCTTTATCTCACTATCCTAGAGCACTATAGGATCCTATGATGTCATTTCCCCTTTCCCGAACATTACTAGAGAGTGGTCAAACACTTTGCTTCAGGTTCTGATGATTTCAATCCCCCACCACCTTCTTCACCTCCCTTGCAGACTCCTTATAGTCGAGTAGCTCTTATAGCAATATCCCAATATACTCAACTTGTGACACTTATCTCTGGGCACACAAACTCTCATGCAATAACTCAACACCATTGTCCAAGCTTATCTTTCTAATTTTGATGCTAGGATTACTAACATCAAAATCAAAATTAAAAGCGATTCTTCTACTTTGCACCAACTACAGTCTTCTCTTCACCCTTCAGCTCCTTCTAGTTAACTTTTTGTTTGTTTTTACTGTTTATTTATTGTTTACATGCATTATATATTCATGGTAGTTCATTTTTAGTCTTCCATTTTGCATTTGCACATAATCTCTTTTCTCTAGTTTTTCATTTTAGATGCAATTCAAGTTATTATCTTTCCCCATACCTACTGTTTCCTCATTTACCTTGTTTCACTATGATTCCATGCATTGAGTTGTTTCACTATGATTCCATGCATTGAGTTGTTTCACTATGACTCTATGCATTGAGGACATTGCAACCGACAAGCATGGAGGAGTAAACCACTAATTGATCTATGTTTTCTTGTACAAAACTATATATATTTGTGGGATGGTTGTTGTTAATGGTTTATATATTTAGTTTCACTCTTTTTATATAGAAATCCTTAGGCTAATTGTTTAGATAAACATAAACCGATCATTTATAGTTTAATTTTGTTGTTTTAGCCTATAACTACATGTTGCATCTTAAGAACTTTGGTTCGTTCAATTCTTCCTTCTCAAGATTGTGTCTCAAAGTGTTTTTACACATGCATATATACATATACATACATACATATATATGAATAAAATATGGTTGAAAATCATGTTCTAGTAGCTAAACTGCATCTTAGTTAATTGTTATTATAGCATCTTCACACTTTTTATTGGATTAGATTGAATTGAACTTTTATAGGTTAAGATGGGATTGTTTTTATTTATACTAAAAGATTGAGCTAGTAATCAGAAGTTTCAGTTTATTTTACTCATTAACTTATTAGCCAAATGTGATTTTATTAACTAAAAGGAATTTGTGCTTAAAGATCCTTTCAATTTGCTGCCAAGGATTTTTCATGATTTCGCAATCAGGTTTCTTAATAATCCAATAAAGATTGAGAGATTTGTTCAATTAACACTATATAATAAATGATATGCACAATTTAATAAGGCATTCTACTCCACTGCTCCATGAATCATAAGCCTAGATGTGTATTGAAGTGGAGTAAGACTATGCAAAGCACCTCTTTTGAAAGAGTTGACATGAATTAAATGCAATTTTGATTATTTTTCTCACACAACGAGAGTAAACCACTATTTTTTGTGAAAAAGAAAATAGAAGTAAAAACAATCATAAAAATATCTTGACGAAAAGTTTTCAAACCTAATATGTATTTAGTGGTCATTTTTAGTAATGATTGATAAACTCCCGGTTTTTTAACTGATTTATGTGCTTTTGATTTTTGGTCTTTAAGTTGTTTAAGTTGGTAGGTTGCTTTCTTTCATTTCCTGGTTTGACTTTGGTTGATGGAATCATTCTTATCTGTCTATTATCTTGCAATTTTGATCTAGCCAATCTCATATGTGAAGACTGCTATGGTTCCTTTATCTTTGTTGAATTTTAGTTGTTGGAATTGTTTTTGTGCCATGATTACAGTTTTGGTTCTATTAGTCTTTATGGTCTATTCTTGCTTTGGGACAAGCAACATTTAGCTGTGGGGAGTTGATGTGAGCTTTTCTACCGACTTTAGGCTCATTTTTATGTGAGTTTTATTAGTATTTACGCCAATTCACTTAGTATTTTGGCCCAATCCTAACTTTTTTTTAATTTCAAATTTTGTTGGCATTTTTAGTATTTTATTTTCTTTTTATTGTTTATCTTGTTGAGCTGAAGGAAAAGAAAAAAGCATAACAGAATGAAGGGGATAATTTGTGGTCCAAGATTAACAAGCTGCCAAGTGGAAGAAATTTGGGAAAAAGGACAGCCAAAGCAGGTAAGAGGGATGGAAGGCAGCTGAAAAGCAAGGGAGATTTCGGCAGCAGCATAGAGAGCACGTAGGAAGAAAAAAACAAGAAGAAAACAGAGTTATAAAAAGGAGATGGCAGAAGCAATTTTCTGGTTTTAAAATTCCAGATTTCTTAGGCTCATTAACTGCTCTTCCTCAATTTTTCATAGAGGTCTAAAATATTGAACACAGATTTTGGGTTTTTGATTTTGGAATGATGTTTGGCTAATTTGCTCATTCTTGGGATTGAGATTTTTAGAAGGTTTTATTGGCAAATAGATAATATTCATTAAAATTGATTTAGCACCATGGGAATAGATATTAGATTGATTCTAATAGGTAATTTTGACTTTTGGGAGAAGCTAGTCTATGCATAAATTGCCACCTTAATCAACTGATTGCATTTATAGATGTTAATTGAATCTTAATTTGGTAATCCCACAAGTTAACATTGTCTCATCCTAGCACGTATCATTAATTTAGGTAATTGATATTTGTTTGAATTCGTTAAAACCTATTCATCATCAAATAAGTCTTAATTTTCCCTAAGCATCCAAAGTCAAACAACCCGTTGAATTTCCTAAATAATCGACCAATTTAATAACTAGTATTTAACAACATTGCTGATCCAAGATGATAGATGTATACTAATTGACAGCCACTATTCTTACAGTGGAAGAAAGTAAGAGTAAGAAACAATCTAAACTTCTTGCAATTTGCATTTTATTTCATTTTTACCCAAAAGTACCAACAATTTAACAAAATTTCCATTTGTTAAGTATATATAAAGGAAGTATAACTAAACCTTGTCAGCGTCTGCAATAGTTTCTGGCAAACTAAGGCCTTTGGATTTTGCCCATACACGGGCACCTTCACCTGCCAAGAACCTAGGGGACATATAGCACACTCCATGAGAAAGGAAGAAAATGAAAAGGCAAAATCAAGATATGGTTCTCAAGAAGAAGAAAGGAATTTGAGTTCTACCATATACCAAGCTAGTTTCATTAATCAAAGAAACCACTTTCAAAGAAATTAGATGAGAGAAGTTTTTATCAGATCATCCAGTACATATCAGTGATATAGGTCCAAAACAGGTTTAATGCGGAAAAGAAGGCGAAACAAACAAAATCAGATTATGTAATTTAGAGCCTTGGCATCAATTAGAATTTTAATGGTTAGGATAGAAGTGGAGATTAATTTTTAAGTGTATAGATAGAAGTGGAGATAAATTTTAAGTTTATATATACTTTCAAAGGCAATTACAAAAAGCATGGCAGTGTAACTCTTACATAGGAGATATTCGACCCAACAATGAAGAACCTGTCATTTGCTCCTTGGCCAATAAGGCAGCAATCTGGATGGCATTTCGAACACCTGCTCTGCAACTAATGAAGTCCATTTTCGGTGATCTCATGTAAAGCATACGGAGTACAAATCCAAGTTCTAAACTCACTCAATCAAAATATAATTTACATAACAATATCGGAAATGTGCTGCATTCGTCAAGTACCTGGCACCGCTCCAACAGCTCCAAAAGCCCCAGAACGACCATCCATAATACTAGCATCACACTCCACACCGCCATCTTCTGTCAAATTAGAGCCTCGGCCAGCATTTGTCCAAGGATCGTCCTGTAACAAATTAATTATAGCAGAAATATTAAATCACTCTCCCGCATTAATCTAACATACATCACAATTAAGTGAACCAAACATTAGATAGATAGACAAAAATTAACGTCATATCTTTAGATTTAAGCTGTTCTTTAAAATTTAAACATGAGATAAAAAAAACATGAATAACATCAAAGCAGCCCCATCAATTTAACATCAATAGAATTCATGCGACTTGGTTTCAAGCAAGAGCTCGTTGACCAAGCTCGATTTCTCCTCACTGGTTTTTTTCAAAAAAACATTACTTAGCACCTAATTGAATTTATTCAAAATAGTTGAAATTAACCTATAGATATCAACAAAAAAATTTAAAAAAGAAATGCGTCATGTACCTCTAAAACTTGAATAGCAGCAGTGACTGCTTCCAGACATCCACCAGAACCCTAAAATCCAATAAGACAGGGGTACCGGTATGAAAATAAGAAATTTAAGAAACAAGAAGAATAAAAATTATAGAGTTAAATGAGAACTAGAAAGGATATACCTCGCGGAGAATAGAAGCAGCAGCGAGACAAGCGCGTTTCATGGCAGATCTTAGAGGTTTATCACTGGATGGCGCATGATAACCGGCGCCGACGTGGACAGCGATGAAGAATCTACGTTTCTGATCCTCTGTGTCGCAAGCCATTTTGCGTAGAGTTGAGATTGCTAGGTCGAGTCAAAAAGCGGCAAAAACATGGAGTAGAGGATACAAGTAATTATTCAATTTTTCAATTTTTGTAATTGAAACTTTTTACAAATATGATCTTGAGATAAATTTTGTAACTTAAACTTTTTACAAATATGATGATTACATAATTTTTGTAATTTAAAATTCTTTAAAATATTAGCGATTTAATGAATTTTTATTTACCTTTGTTTTCAAGAGTAACATGATAATAATAATTTGAAATATAATGAAATGTTATGATATAAAATAATATTATTTTGAATACATTATAAAAAATAAAATCTAAGAAGAAGAAAATACAATTAAAAAATAAATTCTAATAAGAAAATATTTGATATCAATAAAAGTTAATTGTTTTGACAAACAAATAAATAAGTTGAAACTTAAAAATAAGAAAAAGCATTCGAAAATCCTTATTTAAAAACTAAATATCACTAAATCAAAACTCAAAAATTCTAAATCCAAATTTCTAACTCTAAATCATGAAATCAAAATTCAGAAAAATTCACTAATAAATTAACAAAATAATCAAAAATTCATTCCTCCTCTTTTAGTTTACTTATATATCAATATGTAGTTATATGTTTTCAAGTAATACATAAACATCGAAGAATCCTCTAAATCATGGTCAAAGATTTCATAGGTGTGTAAAGTATGATACTTCAAATGGATGCAATGTTTTTAAATGACTTGACCCACCTAATGCATCAAATGATGTAAATTGTTAAAAAGAGTAAAGGAATATGAGGATGAAGTTGTTGGGCTTGAGCTAAAAATGTTAAATTGGAAAAGGAATTGGGAAATTACAAGTTAATTATTGTTATATTGGAAGTTAACTTGAAAATTGCTAAAGGGTGAAAATTTATTTTGTAAATAAAGTTGATAAAGTTTCAAGAAATAGGTTTAACACTAAGTAATCAGTTCAAGAAATTTATGTGTAGGATTTTTTTAATATTATTTTTTTAATCTTTGTTCTTATAGTTCAATCGAAATTAGAGGTCGTAATAATCCTTTTATATTGGTCATGATAGTATTTACCATGTTACATATTTGATGAATAACTATTTTATGTAATGCTCGAAAGATAAATAAATGAAGTTTATGTTTAAAAATTTTGAGTTTTTCTATTATGACTTCTTGTTATTATTTTTCAATAAAATTATTTCAAGTGTAATTAACAAAGTAATAGAAAATACAACAATATAATAGAATGTTATTTTGATGTGTATATATGTTGTTTAACTTGAAATGTGGTTATTATGGATAGATTGTCATAAAAGAAGTGAGTTCCTAACATTTCTTGTAAGTTATGTTTTCTTTTCTCAATGGTTCTTCGAAGACGAACCTATAAATAGAAGTTACTTAAAGGTTTAGATGATGAATATGAGTTTAACTTGTGTAAAATCATGTTTATGATTGAAGTGAGAACTTTGTTTTACATAGGTTATCATTGTTTATAAGTTTGAAGGGTGTTGAAATGGTTTTTAAACCTTTTGTATGCATGTCAAGTGTTCACACACGAATGCAAATATAAAATAAATCCCGAATATGCAGTAACGGGTATCGTCCACAAGGACCGAGGGAGTCAAACACTAGTAATCGGCTACTAAACAGTCTAAGACATTAAAATTAAAATGAAATCGAATCGAGATTAAAAGATAAACAAAGAGCACATAATTAAATAGTTAAAAATGGACATATATAAGTAAGGACTTGTAAAACTAACAACAGTAAAATAGATGACAGCAACAAAGCTTAAATAGTAATAAAGTAACAGCAACAACAAAATGGGAACCCAGAAGGAACCCGTCACAGCTGGGAATGCAAAATAGCAAAACAATAATCAGCAAAATACAAACTAACAATGCAGCAGTAAAAATAGTATAAATCAGCAGCAGATATATCAGCAGAACAATAATAAAATCAGCAAAACAGTAAAGACAGCAGAGTATAAAGTAATAAAATAGCAGTAAAAAATAAACTAAAAGTGTAGTAGATTATAAAATAACAGAGTAGGATTAAACAGTAAAATATAAACCAACAAAACAGCAGGAAAAACACAGTCTAACAATACCATAGTAAAAAAAATAGTAAAATTGCAAAGCAAAATAACAGCAGAATATAAACTAAAAGAATAGTAACAAATATAACTCAATTAAATCTGTCACAGCTGGGAACTGGAAATAGCAGAGCATAAAGTAACAACTTAGTAGTAAAACAGACTAAGATAGCAGCAGAGTAAAGAATAATAGTGACAGAATATGGGTGTATCAATCAAAAGAGGTGTGCAGGGTGATGGGTTCATGCAGAAACTAAGGGCAACCAATCAGCAACATTCCTGCAGATTAAGAAACAGCAAAAGAGGATGAACTCTATCCCTAACAATTCATAAACCAATGCCATTTAAATACTTAATAGCTGAATCTATCCCTAGCATTCATCTACCAGTAATAAAACTGTCACACCCAGCCCATACCCAGGAGTACATGCTCCCGTAGTATAGACACTGATCCTCTACGAGAACCAATACCCATACTACCAGGGATACTGTAATGGCACGTCGTATGGGGACCTAGCTAAGCCTAGTGGTGGATGTGCTGCGGAAACGTTATGACAAACAATCACATAATACCCTGGATAATTTAAAACCATACACTCAAGCCATTAACATAATAGATTAAACACAAACACAAGCAAGTTATCTTGCATTAACATAAAACCTGTTTAAACAACAGTGA
>CANYBF010267253.1:0-11520 GCA_948192965.1 Dalechampia spathulata
TGCATACAATAAGAATCTCATTCCATAAACTCTTTATGGATTCTTCTGCACTGTTCCAATATCATGGACTTCAATATATAGTTTAATACTCCAAGTAAAACAAGTTTATTCAAAACATTAATGCCTTTATTAATGAAAAAACGTATAGTACAAATACATATGATGCTCTAAGCATACACTAACATCATCCCACTTGGAGATATTCCTAGTTCTTTGACACTTCTCATAGTGAAGCACATAATTCCTTGCATCCTTGAAGATTGTTAGCCAGTAGAAACCACATTCTAGCACCCTGCTAGCTATCTTATTTGCACCAGAATGCCCTGTATAAGATGAATCATGACATTGTGTTAGTATAGGTACTATTTCCTCTTCTGGAACATATCTCCTTATTAGGCCATCAGCACATTGGCGAAATAAGTATGGTTCCTCTACCTAATAATACTTAATATTGGTAAAGAACTTCTGCTGTTGGTACGAAACATTGGAATGCACTATACAGCAGGCCAAATAGTTAGCCATGTCTGCATACCAATGAAGTTTCTTTTTCTGCAACATGAATACAAATTCATCTTGAACCTCTTCCTTGATAGGCTTCCTCTTTTCACTATCATCCTTCTCCAATCATGAAAGATGATCCGCAACCGCATTCTCAACTCCCTTCTTGTCCTTGATTTCAATGTTGAACTCTTACAGCAAGAACACCCACTTAATCAATCTTAACTTTGCATCTTTCTTTATAAACAAATATCTCAAAGTAGTATGGTCAGTAAAAATAATGACTTTAAATCCCAAAAGATAAGCTCTAAACTTGTCACATGCAAAGACTACTGCTAAGAGCTCCTTTTCAGTTGTGGTATAATTCAATTATGGTCTAGTTAATGTTCTGATAGCATAATAAATAGCATGTAACTTCTTATCTTTTCTCTGTCCTAACATACATCCTAAGGAAAAGTCACTAGCATAACACATAATCTCAAAAGGCAAAGACCAATTTGGTGAAGTCAAAACCAAAGCTGTGATTAATGCATGCTTCAAAGTATTACAAGCATTCAAATACTCATCATTGAAATCAAACACAACAACCTTGACTAACAAGCTTATTAAGGGTCTAGCAATGACAGAAAATTTTTTTATGAAGCGATAATAAAATCCCGCATGTCCAAGGAATCCTCTTATCCTCTTTATGTTCTGTGGTGGCGGTAGATTAGTTATTACCTCAATTTTAACTCTGTCCACCTCAATACCTTCCTTGGAGATCTTGTGGCCAAGCACAATTCCTTCATCTACCATGAAATGGCACTTTTCCCAATTCAGTACCAAATTGGTTTCTTTTCTAAGACTTATTCTAAATTCTACAAACAAGACTCAAAAGAGTCTTCAAACACTAAGAAGTCATCCATGAATATTTCCATAAATTCCTCAATCATATCAGTAAATATGGCAATCACACATCTTTGAAAAGTGGCAGGCACATTAAACAAACCAAAAGGCATATGCCTATAAGTAAAAGTACCATAAGGACATGTGAAAGTTATTTTCTCTTGGTATTAAGGAAAAATGAAGATCTGATTATATCTTGAATAGCCATCTAAGAAATAATAGAAAGAGTGACTTGTTATCTTCTCTATCATTTGATCAACAAAAGGTAAAGGAAACTGATCTTTCCTAGTAGCAGTGTTCAACTTCCTATAGTCTAAGCAAACTCTCTAACCAGTCACTGTTCTAGTTGACAGTAATTCCTTCTTATCATTTTCTATGACAGTCATGCCACCCTTTTTAGGTACACATTAGACAGGACTCACCCACTCACTATCAAAAATAGGATAAATAATACCTACATCCAGCAGCTTAATTACCTCCTTTTTCATAACATCTTACATATTGGGGTTGAGTCTCCTTTGCCTCTCACGAACAGGCTTGCTTCCTTCTTCCAAATGTATTCTATGCATGACCATATTAGGACTGATTCCCCTGATGTCTGACAGCTGCCAGCCTAGAGCTCGGATGTGCTTCCATACTGTTTTGAGCAGCTTGCCCTCCTGTACTAAAGTCAGCTTATTAAAGATAATAATTTGTAATGTTTCATTACTCCCTAAGAAAGCATACCTTAAATGTTTAGGCAGGATTTTCAGTTCTAAAATAGGTGGCTTCTCAATTGAAGGAGGAGTAGGGTTAGCATTTCTTACGAGCTATTATATTCTAGGTGACTCACCACCTTCCTCACCTATTACCTCAGTCCCTTCCTCTATTGTGACATTCTGCACCTCTCCATTCATGATAGTGGATACACATTCATCAACTACATCTATCTTCATGCATACCTCACCTTCCATTAGCTGTTTCATTACCTTCCTCATATTGAACTCTATCCGTTGATCATCGATTTGGAGGACAAGTTTTCCTTCATGTATGTTAACTAATGCTCTCCCTGTATTCAAGAAAGGTCTTCTTAGGATCAGGGGGCAATTAACATTCTCATTGTAGTCCAGTACCATAAAATCTACTGGAATGATGAACTTATCCACTTTCATTAAAACATCCTCAACGATCCTAAATGGTTTCTTCACTGACTGATCTGCCAGCTGAATAACCATAGAAGTAGTCTTTATTTCTCCAATACCTAGCTTCTGAAAAATGGCATATGGCATCAAGTTGATACTTGCGCTAAAGTCACATAAACATTTGTTAAATACCAAATCTCCTACTTTACATGGGATAGTAAAACTTCCAGGATCTCGTAGTTTAGGTAGCATTTTACTTGAAACTATTGAGCTACAATTTTTGGTTGATGAAACCGGTTGTGTATCATCTATTGTGCATTTGTGTGCTAAGATTTCCTTTAAAAATTTTGCACGTTTTGGTATATCTTGAATCATCTCAGCAAATGTCACATTAATTCTTAGCTTTTTAATTTTTCCACGAATGCAGTAAACTTTTCATCTGCTTTATATTCTGTTAATCTTTACAGAAATGGAATGAGGGGTATATACTCATCTGGCTTTTGATTACTTTCCTTCTTCTTGCTTTTGGCATCTAAGTCACGATCATGACTTTTGTTATCACGATCATGATAGAGACTTTCCCCATACTCCGTCTGTGTTTGTGAAGTGCCAGCTTCACAGCTACTCTACTTCCTACATTTATCCTCAACAATAACAGGTTCCTTACCTTTATTGACCAATTCTTTACCACTCTTTAGTTGGATTGCATTCACTTGCTCCTTGGGGTTTAGCTTTGTATTACTTAGAAGTCCTATAAGATTCCTTTGCACAATTGCTATCGCCAATTACCCTACTTGTACTTCTAAGTTGTAAATGGAGGAGGAATGGTTCTTTGTTATCTGAGCAAACTTAGCTTCCATTCTCCTTTGTGATTCCTCCTAGTTTGTCAATTTTGTTCCTAGAAACTCAATGAACTTTTCCATCTTTGACTCAAAGTTATTTTGGGGGGGTGCTGGTGGTTACATCTTTTATACATTTCTTACATTGTTACTCAAAGAAAAATTTGGATGGTTTTGCCACCCCAGATTATATGTGTTGGAATAAGGATTGTTACCTTGTCTTCCTATAGATTGTGGCATGTTATCTATAAAGTTGACATGCTCCATGGTCTCGCATGCACTGCATTCGGTCACAACATGTCCTGTTTGCCCACACAACTCACATGAATTGGATACTTTTGACAAGTTGCTAATTTTCTTTGTCAAATTTGCAACCTTAGCCTGCAAAGCACTAACAGCATCAAGAGACAAAACACCTTTCTATTATTTAATTACCGTTCTTGACCTGTCTGATGCACATAATGCATTGGTAGCTGCCATTTCTTCCAGCAATTCATATGGTGCCTCTATAGTTTTTTTCATCAAGGACCCTCCTGCTGCTGCATCAATGGTCCCTCTAATGATTGTGTTGACCCCATTATAGAATGTCTTGAGCAGCAATTCTCTTGGCAGGTTATGATGGGGACACTTCCTTTGTAGGTCCTTGAATCTTTCTTATGTCTCATATAGAGATTCATTATCCATCTATTGGAAGTTGGTGATCTCATTGATGATCTTTGCAGTCTTTGCTAAAGGAAAGTATTTGGCCAGAAATGGTTGTACAAGCTGGTTGTAATTGACCTTGGGGTCAATGAGTTCAGCCAAATTTTTAACTTGTCCCTTAGTGCGAATGGGAATAGCCTTAACCTTATAACATCCTCTATCACTCCATTGTACCCCATTGTAGAATATCTTAAGCAGCAATTCTCTTGGCAAGTTGTAATGGGGACACTTCCTTTGTAGGTCCTTGAATCTTTCCTATGTCTCATATAGAGATTCATTATCCATCTATTGGAAGTTGGTGATCTCCTTGATGATCTTTGCAGTCTTTGCTAAAGGAAAGTATTTGGCCAGAAATGGTTGTATAAGCTGGTTGTAATTGACCTTGGGGTCAATGAGTTCAGCCAAATTTTTAACTTGTCCCTTAGTGCGAATGGGAATAGCCTTAACCTTATAGCATCCTCTATCACTCCATTGTACCTAAAAGTATCACAAATCTCTAGAAAATTTAGAATATGAGCATTAGGGTCCTCATTCAGTAAACCAAAAAACTATACCGAAGACTGCAACATTTGCAGTAGAGCTGGCTTGATCTCAAAATTGTTAACTGTTATGGCTGGTCTTATTATGCTCTGCTAGTTAGCATAAAAACCAGGCCTAACCACATCCATCAAAGTTCTCTGTTCTTCTACCATTTCTACTGGATTTTCTTGCACAACTCTTTCCTGGCAACTCTTCGATTCTCTCTTTCAAGCCTTGTTAGATCTTCATAAGCTTCTAACAATGGTGCTTGAGAGTTCTTGGTTCTCCTTCTTATACACTTACACAACTTAAACAATAGATAAAAATACAACAAACACTTAAATCAAACTTTACTCTCTTTGTAGTGATGTTAAACATACAAATCCCCAGTAACGGTGCCAAAAACTTGATCGTCTTGAAAATGACAGTAGTCTTAGTTACTACTTTGCTGCAAGTAAATAGATTATTATAGTAAGATATCGATCCCATGAGGTTTTATGGCCTATCCACCACTACTTGGATTTCTGGTCTGTTTAAGCAATGATAATGGTTTGGTCTTTGGAAGTAAGCTAATACAACAGTAAATAAATGAGGAAGTAAAATGGACTCAATGGTAAGAAGATGAAACAATGATAAGAAACATAGGATTCAAAATCATCATCACCAAGCTAGAATAACATTCATGTGCTAATTACTACCCAAGATATCCAACAACATCGGTAACCCTCTCTCAAGGAAAAACCAACTAAATTTCACTCTAACCTTCAGAATTCCTTAGTTACAATCAGGGTCCTCCAATTAAGGAAACTATCAACCAATCATACATGAATTAGGAGCATTCAGATCTCTCATACATACCGGCCTAACTAGAATGAATAAGCATTCCATAAATTAACTCTTACTGTAAAGATGAAGCCTAAGAAATTGTTTAGAAGCTAATCATTAGATTTGCCATCTCTCAATGTACAAGCATTCTATAATTCAACTCTCGTTGCAATCATAAAGCAAAGATTTCATTTCTAAAACCAATCTTTTAAAATTAAACATTCATAGTAATATTGAAACAAGCACAATCAGTTATCCCAGTAAGGGATTTCAAAAATCAAATCCTACATAAAGTACTTAGCCACTCATGGCTAAGGGGAAATACAAGAGAAGTAAAGAACAAAGAAGAACACTATACAAAATTTGCCCTAAGTAATGGACTTCTACTTCTGTAGATGGTGTGTGTCCCTCAACCCTAGATGCCATCCTCGTTTTATGCTTTTAGTGGGGGTCCTCCAGCTTTAACTTCAATTTGTTTCTATTTTTGCCGATCTTGTTGATTTCATTGCTCATGAGGTCTTTTTTAAAGCTTTTTATTTTTGTTCCCCCCATGGATCCCATTTTCCCACTCAATCTTCTATAAATTTCATGCTTAAAATAACTCATAATTGAGAAGTCACGATTGTGACTTGCTTGCTTGATGGTGTTCGGGCTCACAACCTTCTGTCACGATCGTGACTTTGAATGTCAAGATCGTGACTTGACTTTGGCTCCTCTTCCTCTTGGCATAACTTTTGTCATGATCGTGACTTTGAATGTCATGATCATGACTTTGAATGTCATGATCATGACTTTGCTTGAAGGTGTCCTCCTTGCATCTAGCTTCTATCACGATTGTGACTTGCTCCTTTAAGTCCCAAAATGCTTCATTTCTTCTATGTTGCTTTCTTAATGCTAACACTCAACAAACTCATCAAATTCTACTAAATCAAAGTAAAAACATGATAAAATGAACATCAAACACTAACTACAAGTGACTAAACAAGCATGCAAATTGACACACATCATATCCCATAAACCAGAGAATAGGGGGTAGCACCCGTAAGACTCCTTGTAGTGGTTTTATAACCCCATAAAGTAAATAGCAGTTGTTCATGCCAATCCTGGTAAGTCTGCACTGTCTTGGCTAAGATCCACTTGATCATCTTATTAGCTACTTCAACTACCATAATAATAAAATTTCTTAAAAAATAAAAATTATTATGACATATATCATAATAAAATTTTATTAAGATCAAAAATATGTTAAAAAAAATTATAAAAATAATATAAATAAAAAATCAAATAATTTATGCTAATATGCAACAACAAATGTGACAAAAATATAGTCTATATAAAATTCTAAAATTTAAATGTTAATGAAAAGTATAAAAATGAATGAGATCCTAAAAATTAGAAATCTTTTTACAAAATATTTTCTACATTTTTAAAAATTCGTATAAACATAATATTAGGAAATAAAATAAAAGAAGAAGTTAAAAATGAAAATACTACCTACAACACTCTAAAAAAGCATAGGAAAATAATAGATTTTTGGTCTCCGTATAGTATGGTAAAGGTAGAAACAAATGGATAGGAAAGAAAGAGGAAATATTACTAAGTAGAATATAACATGGATGGTTGAAAATGAATTGTAGATAATATAGAACATTTTTGGATAACCATTCTCAAATGAAATTTTATAATAAATTATTATTTTAAAAATTTTCCTAGGAAATTATATTATTTAAAGTTTAAATAATATTTTATCTAAAAAAGTAGAAATAGAACATGTCTATTAACAAATATTTCCAAAGGTAAATACTCCTAATAGTACATTTCAAAAACTAAAAAGAAATCCAGAATGCAATTACGTACCTTATTCAAGGAACGCCATGGAACTACCAAACTTTTGAGAAATTATATAGTATAACAAGTGATTCCATGTAGGATTTCACACATGATAAACCAATAAAAAAAATAACATGTGTTTAAAAATTAAAAATATTAAATTAACCACCTTACCTACCTTATAATCCTACAACCACTCATATTTTTTTATTTATTAAAATATAGAAATACAAATACCATCAAAATAAATATTATACTAATTATATAAAAAAATTATAATCTTAAGTTTGACATTTTATGTCTTTAAGATCTTCAAATATGCTACTAATTTTATAAAAAATTAAATTATAATTAAAATTATGACAGTTAATAATAATAATGATGATTAAATAATAATAATAATAAGCACCCATTTTGTTAATAATAATAATAATAATAATAATAACTAAGTAAAAATAATAATAACTATAGCCACCGTTAATAATTATAATAAAAAATAATAATTAAATAATAATAACAAATAAAGCCACAGTTAATAATAATAATAATAATAATAATAATAATAATAATAATAATAATAATAATAATAATAATAGCTAAAAGCCTATATGTCATCAATAATATTGACAAAAATAATATTGAGTGCACTTAAAATATTTAAGTGTCATTAATTGGGATAATTAACGAATTGTATAATTAATTGATCATGCAATCAATCATATTAATGAGATACATAAATTATTTTATATGTATATGAATTATACGTATAAATATACAAGAATAAATATGAATTCTAAATGTATTAAGAGTGAACATAATTTCATAATATCATATAAATTAAGACGAGTGTAAATAAATTATACGAATGAAATATATATATCTATATACGAGTGTATATATGATATGGAATAATTAAATGTATATGAATGTATAATTGAATTATGAGATATTAATAATATACATAATAATAATTATGTATAATTTTTGGAAAGTATAATAAATACATACGTATAAATTACGAATAAAAAAATATCATTTGGTATTTATGAAAAATATTTAATTAGTATAATTTATGGATAATATAGATGGTATTATTATATTGAAAGTGGATTGATGATGTAGGATACTGGGGTATAAATTTAAGTGAAAAAGAAAATGAATTATGAAGATATTATGGATTATTTTAATAGAAAATAAGAAATAATTAAATAAAGGAATTTTGAATTTATTAAGATTAGGAAATAATATTTCATATGGTATGGAATATTGTGACAGTGGAGTGGTATTTTAACAAGTATATTGGAATTTATAACTTTTTAAGGGTTAATAAGTACATAGCCAATTAACAATGATATTAATTAATAACATATCTAAGAATAGTATGACATTAAGATATTATTAAGTCATATGTTTTAAATATTAAGAAGTAATTAATACATTGATATTAATTGGCTAATATTTGATAAAAATATCAAGAGGGTTGATAAGGGAAGATGATGAGATTAAGTAATTTATGGATTAAGTAGAGAAATAATCATACGATTATGATTATAAGTTATGGAATAAATAAGGAAGGTTTATATTTATGAAAAGAGAGTTATAATGATAAAATAAAAATAATGAATAGTAATATACATGAATAGTAACATATGTGAATAGTAACATACATGAATAGTGAATATGAGAATAAATAATAAATAAAATGATTTTTAAGAAATAATATGATAAGGCAAAAGAAATTAATTGATAAGAGATTTATTTAAATACAAGTGATATATGGAATGATTATGAGTAATAAATGATTATTAATGAAATAAAAAATATTAATTAATATAATCATTTATTATGAATTAGGTGGATCAAGGGATAATCAACAGATACCACCAAAGGGAATTAACAAAGGAAAAGACATACCAGGTTTGTGCTAGTTTGATTAAAAGTCCCTAAGATCATTAAATGATCAAAGGAACGTTTGATTGGTAATGCAATAACATTACAAAATTAATTACATTTGTTTAGGAAATGCAATACTATTTCATAATTAGTGTGATATGATGTCATATAAATTACCATGTCATAAACATCTATGTAAAAACATTACATATGGCATAGGAATAAAACATGGCATAATCATGAAACATGACATAGCATGGCATGGTGAAATAAGGGTGGAGAAAAATGAATAAATGAAAGGAAAATTAGAAAGAAAAGGTACATGGGCAACACGATATGAATTCCGTCAGGAATCAAATGAAAGTGAAATGGCTCCAGTTTATTGAACCATAAAAATGAAAACAAAAAGAAATGAAATGAAATAAAAAGAAATGAAAATGATGAGGTTCCAATTTGTTGAACCACATATATGAGATGATAAGACCCAGTACCATGCACACATACAAATGGCTCTACATGTGAAAAGGGCAAATGATATGAAAATTATATGAGATGATATGGAAATTATGAGGGAGAATGCATAAACATGAATGCATTCTCATGATCAACATCATTCATGAACATATATGATAATGAAACATAAAATGGTATGATATTACGCACTCAAGTGCACATATGCTAATACTTATGATGAACATACATACCATGGCATTCATGTCTAATGATGGAATAATATGAGCATATGACATGATATGAATAATGATAGGATGATACATCATACATGATATGCATACTGTTGATATGATATACATGATGATACACATGATCATATGGTATACATGATGTTGATACATTATACATGATGATGTATTGATACATATGATATAGAATAAGATTATTATGTTGACGTATGATTATTGTGATGTTGATGATATATGTTATGCTAGCACCACTTAGTTATATGCTCAGCATTTGTTAATTGATAAACGCAGGAACAAGTAAGGCCGGAGAAGAGGAGCATTAGTGAAGTTAGCAGCTGGTCTTGATATAAAAGTTGGTAACACTTAGATTTTTATATGAGACTTCTATTTCCATAATTTTGTGCTACTTCATAAATTGGTACTTTGGCAGTACTTAAAATAATTGACAATATTTATAATTATGATGGAATAATTTATGACGATCCATAAACATGTAAAATTATATATGTGAATGGTGATAGTATTATAATGATTGAAATTAATTATGTATTATTTATAATTATCGGATCATTATGCATGATTGATCGATGCATGTAAAAAAATTAATGTGTGTATGGAATCCCTTGTAGGATGTTTATTGACTTTCTAGAAGAGAAAGTTAATAATCATTCTACGGGAGCATGTGACGCAGTGAAAAGATGTGACATGTTTTGTTGGTATCAGAGCTATGGTTAAATACCTTGCTTAATAATCATAATTACTGCCAAAGTCTAAGTTGTACAAAAAAGAAGTCTGTTAGTTCATGCTGCTAACTAAGGAAATGGAGACAATACGGAGCTACTGATTTTTCAGGTACCACTGACCCGTATAAAGCTGAAATGTGGCTAGAATGCACCAGCAGGATTCTCCACTAGATGAATTGTTCTAATGCTCTGAAAGTGGAGTATACTATTTCTTTGCTCCAAGATTATGTGTATGAATGGTGGAAGACTATTCCATAGGGTCTTGCTGAACCGCCTGTTCTAACTTGGGTAGATTTTCAGACTAAATACAGACAGAAGTGTGTTTCTACAGCTTATACTAACCAAAAGCTATAAGAATTTTTGGCACTGAAGTAGGGTAGCATGTCTGTGGTTGAATATGAGCGGGAATTGACCTGATTGGCTTATTATGCTAGTAATATATTGACCTTTGGCCACGAGCAATGCAAGAGGTTTGAACAAGGACTAAGGCCTAGAATCATATCATTTGTACATGGGTTTAACTATGATAATTTTTCAGCATTGATTGCTAATGCATTGGGGCAAGAGAGGTGTAAGAGTAGCGTGCCCCAGACGCGGGAGCGCTGCACGCTGTTCGGTGTGAGATGCCGTGGTGCTTGATCTCAATGGCGTACTTCCATAGTTGATTGTTTCTTTAACCTAGAAAGATCGCGTTGAGGTTATTAAGTGGAGTCACCATCCAGTTTGTTTTGCCAATTCAATTGAATGACTAGAAAAACTGGGAAATGAAACCCGGGCCTCCCCGTGTTGGGAAGCGGCCTGAATTTCTTCAGAGTTTGGGTTTGGGATTTCAAATTTATTAATGTTCCATTTTATTATGTTCACTTATTTAATCTCAATGAAAGTTCCTAAACATGCGATTAGGTTTAAGTTTGTTAGCATACTCTTTCATGGCATAAAGCATACAAGGGACATATCACATGTT
>CANYBF010267412.1:0-11936 GCA_948192965.1 Dalechampia spathulata
AAGTACCTAGAATGCCCAAAATGCCCTTCTAGCAACCCTAATTCGAATCCTGAACTGCACCGGGACAAACCGAGATGCCCGTGAGGGCAAAACAACGAGGAGATAGGCTCGATTCATCCCAATCAATCCGACCGATCCAAAATTAGGGTACGACAGAACCAATCTAGGATTGGGACAGAGATTGGGTTTGGATTTTTGGCAAATCCACAGCCTTTAACGGGTTTGATAAGCCTTTACTATCTATCATTTGAGACAGGGTTTAGAATCCATACCTGAATCCTCCGCTGAAGAGGATGCCATACCTTGAAGGGCTTTTACTATTTCTGAAGACTGAGACAACTCAGCAATCCATTTTTTAAGGTCTAGGGCTTTAGGGTTTTCTTTTATGGGCTTTATGGTTTTAGATAGGTCTTCTGAGTGCTCTGAGAGAGCTTTAGTTGAGGATTTAGTTGAGAACGAGCTGGACTTTACTATCTCTTTCCCCTTATTTTTCCTACGACCCATCGTTCTGTAGAAATTCCCGAGTTAGAAAATCTGGTATATTATTATTTTTACCTTTTATAAATTCAATATCAAAATCAAAAATGCTTAAAATTGCTTGCCATCTAGCAAAAATTTATTTAGAGGCCAAATTTTTAACATCTTTTTCTAAAACATCTTTTGCTGATTTACAATCAATTCTTATTAAAAACTTTTGATTTAATAAATCTGATTGAAAATTATATATGCAAATTACTATACTCAAAATCTCCTTTTTAATGGTTGAATAATTTAATTATGCTGGGTTCCAATGTCCTGATGTAAATTGAATTATATATTTTTTATCCTTTAATCTTTGTTTTAATATGCCACCATATCCAATGTCAGATGCATCAGTTTCTACTATTTTAAATGTTGTTGGGTTTGGGATATATAAACAAGGAATTTCTTTAACCAGTGATTTAATATATTTTACTATGTCTGAATGTTGTTCTGTCCAAGGACCTGCATTTTTCTTTAATCTGTCATGCAATGGTTTAATCAACCTATTTAAATTTGGGGAAAAATCAATTACATAATTTAAACATCCCAAAAATCTTTATAATTGAGTTTTATTAGTGATTATATCTGGAAATTTATCACCAAATGCCATTGTCCTTTCAATAGGTTGAATTATTCCTTGTTCTATATAATGACCAAGAAATCTAGTTTTAGTTTTAAATAAATCAATTTTAGTTTTACTTAGTGCCAACCCATTTTGTCTGACAATCATACAAAATGTTTTTAGATGCTTAAAATGTTTTTCTATGGTTTGACTGAAAATTAAAACATCATCAATATGTACTATGCAGAATTTTGAATAAGGGTTAAAAATGTCATTCATGATCCTTTGAAATTCTGATAGCACATTTTTTAAACCAAAAGGCATCAGATTCCATTCGTACTGTCCAAACGGTACTGTGAATGCCATTTTATATTGATCTGATGGTTTTATTTGAATCTGCCAATAACCTGATTTCATATCAAATTTACTAAATATATTCACATTAAATAATCTGTTTAAAAGATCCTTTTTATTAGGTATTGGATACCTTATCAATTTTAATGCTGCATTTAAAGGTTTATAATTTATGACTAATCTTGGTGTTCCTCTTTCAATCTCAGCGTTTTATTTACATAAAATGCTGCACAAGACCATGGACTCCTCAATTTACAAATTAATTTTTTATTTTCTAATTCTTTAATTTCTTTTTTACAATACTCAATTAATTCTGGATTCATTTGAATTGGTCTTACTTTAGTGGTTATAGATTTCTCATCAAAATCATTTTCATATGGTAAATCTACCATGTGCTATTTACGATTCCAAAATGCATTTGGATGATCCACACATAATTCTTTTTCTATATATTCTTTTAACTTTTCAATTTTATTTTTTGTAAATTCCTTATTTAATTGACCATTTATCCTTTCTAAATGAATATTATTTTTTAAATTATTCATATGCTCTATCTTTGATTTTATTAGTGCATTTATTTCTAATTGCTTAATCGAATGAGCTTTTAAAAGATTTAAATTCTTTCTCTTTGATTTCTCAGTGAAATTTAATTTAACTATTTTATTTTTTGTTTTGAATTTTATGCAGTCTTCTTTAACAGAATATGGTGTTATCAAATTTATGAATGGTGTTCCTAATATGACCATATGATTTATTTGTTGGGATAATAAAAATATAGTTTTTATTTCTAAATCCTGATTTATTATTGATGCTTCTGTCTTTCCCAAAATATTTAAATTTGATTTATTTGCCGTTGTCAATTTTTCTTTAGTTTTCCTCCAAAACCTTTTAGGTACTAAATTTGACTTTATGCAATTTAAATCTATTCGTGTATCAAATAATGCTATAGTTTCTATTTCATAATTATCTGAAAATTTTAACACTTGTTTTATTAAATATTTTCTTGAAGTTATTTCTTGTAATAAAAATATAAAATTCTCATTTATTTTCTCATCTTCCTCTAGACAATCTATATCATTTTTATCTTCTTCTTTTAAGGATGGCTCAGAACTTGTTACTAATTGTTCCTCCAATACTTTTATTCTTTTAGCATCCTTTTGTAATTGAATTTTTAATTCTTTAAGTTCATTTTTTATTTCTTTAACTTCCTTCTTTAATTGTTCTATATTTGGTTTATTTTGTACTTGATTATTTTTATTTAATATCATTGTTATATCATATGTTTGTTTTGATGTACTAGGAATATTACTATGTTTAACCTCTTCTTCTTCATTAAAACTTTTAATTAGTTTTTTAAGAATTTTTTCTTTAATATTACTATCTTCTATATTATTTATTATTTCCAATAACAAACTTTGTTCTTTAATTAATACATTTATAGATTTTTCTGATGAACTAGTATCTAATTCATCTATTTGATTTTCACTTTCTGTTATACTTGAATCAGATTCTGAATCTATATATAATTCTTTTATCTTATTTAACATTTCTTCTTCTAAATTTAACTCATTTAATTTTTTATTAAATCTGCAAAATTTTGAAGTATGTTCCTTTATACCACAGTTATAACAAGTTAAATCCTTAAAAGATTTTTTATTCTCTCGTGGTTTAAATGTTTGTTTATAAGGTTTTTTATAAGGTTTCTTATAAGGTTTTTTATATGTTTTATCCTTTTTATAATAATCTTCTTTATTACCTTGATTCTTATATTTCTTTTTATAATATTTTTTATCTTTATATTTCTTACGTGGCTTCAAACATTGACCATCATAATTTTTACTATTTTGGTTTATTCCAAATTCAAATTGTTTACAAAATGATCCTAGTTCTGTTTTAGTCTTTTTTATTTCAAATCTTAATGATTTTTGCAATTTTATATCTTGACACAGTTGTAAACCTTCCTTTTGAATTATATTTATTAATTGACCATAAGTTAATTTATTATAAGGAATTGGATTTCCATAATGGTGTTTTATATTATTTCTTACTTTTTCTCCAAAGAAGAAAGGAAGTCCTGCCAAGAACTTCTCTTTCCAATATTATTGATTTGAATCTTCCCTTAACATTATTCTTGTTAAAAATGTAATTTTATAATATTGAAAATCATTTAATTTTTTACATCTTAAATTACTTAGTAATTCAGCATTTTTATTTTTTAAGTGGTATGAGTTAATTAAAGAGAATAGTATAAATCTTGTCACAATAAGAGATAAGAGACCAGAATGGATAGTAAATGATAAAATAATTCAAGATGATTTTCCACCTAACATAATTAGTAAATTTTTACTAGGGAAAATGAAATAATTTGTTCACCATTTAAAACAGTAAAAACAGATGATCCAAATAGAAAAATTATAGAACAAAATAATTTTTGTAATGCTAGTCTACAATGTATAAACAAAAAATTAAAAAGAATAGAAAAATCATTAGAAACTAAACAATTAAAAGCTAAAACAGAAGATAAATTAAAATCACATGTTTTTAAACCATTTTAAATTTCAACTTTAAGTCAGAAAGAATTAGAAAATAAAGAGTTTCTTAAAACATTGAGGAATGAATTAAGTAAGATTGAATCAACATCTGAATCAATTCAACATTTAGCACCTGATACACCTCAATCTAAAACAATAAGTGTTATAAATAATTTGGAGGAATGGTCAAGTACAAAATCAGAACAAAGTAAAGCTGATACAGAAGATTTACAACAATTTGAGTTAAATCCAATAAATCAAAATGATATAATTTCAAGGGTAAGTAGACCACCAGACTTAGGTATAATTGATAGACCAAATGCAATATCTCAATTTAAATATAATGCATCAACAATATATGAATGGAATATAGATGGATTATCAGAATATAATGTATTAAGTTTATTACAACAAATGATTATGGCAGCAAATGCATATAAAACTCAATCTAATGCGTCTGATAGAGTAATAGCAAAAATTATAATTGCAGGATTCATTGGACAGTTAAAAGGATGGTGGGATTTCCACCTAACAGATCAGGAACATTTAGAGATATTAAATGCAATTAAAATTGATAATGAAGATATTCCAATATTAAATGAAAATAGAGAAACTATACAAGATGCAGTATCAACATTATATATATATATATATATATATTATCATTTCTATACATACTAATTCATTATTTAAATAACATTACATTATACTCATACTAATACATTATATATACTAATACATTATATATACCATATATATATATACTCAATTATGTATATGCCTTCACAATTACATACATACTAATTCTTGTACACCTTAATTTGTCTTGATTCCCTATATACTTAATCTTACATGCATATGTATATTTTCATATACGAATATACATATGTTCAATCAATTGTTTTAATCAAACAAGTGTTCCTATATCAATTATCATTTCGATGTCATAGCATGTATCACATAACACATCATTTATTTTCCATATCATCACATATTGCATAATTCCATGTCATCATCTCAATTATAATCATATAGAAAGTAATACACATCACTCGTATCATCAATGCAGTGTGTGCTAATAATAAGGATGTGACAAATATATTCCTAGTGGATGTTCTTGTTATGTAACTATCATTGTATAGTTTATGAGTAATAAAATACTTTATGCTTGTATGATAACAAGGAGGCTAAAATTTCCTAATGTGTGGCTCATTTTAAATTATATGAATGATACACATACAGTAGTTGTATGATGGCATGCCATAATAATTATATGGATATTTTATATGAACAGGTGATGATATAAAGTCACAAGTTATAAAATGAATAGTTACAAATACATAACAAATATATTCTGTGAAAAAAATCTATAGATCCTTTATAGAATGATTAATGAATTTCTACTTATTTGATTTTATTGATCATTATATAGGAGCATGTTCACCAGTCTAGTGCAATAATAAGTAAAGTGAATTCCTTGTCAAGTGATTCTAGTATAATGGTTCATATCCTACTAAGGATGTGATTATGTGAGGTGATCGTTATGATTATATTCAAGAGATTAGGGGTGAAGGGAGTAGTGGGGGCAAAGGAATAGAAACAAATGAGATAAGAAATGTATTTCTTGTGTTTCATGATTACATTATGCTATGTAGTTGATATCACTGTGTTAATTATACAATAGGTTAATAAATGATTCTATTAGAATGCAAGTATAAATATTTAAGTTTCAACATAGGAAACTAACCCAATATGGGTTAAATGATGCTATATATTATGATAACATGATATTTATATTCTGTTCAAGTGATAATAATTGTAAATGTAGAATGAAATATATTTTGAACATTACTGACTATGAATGATATCTCATCATTTCTTAAAAAGTTATATGTTATTTGTTATAATTATTATTATCATGTTTTCATAATTAAATACTATTGAACTTTGTATTCAATGTTTGTCATATGATGAACATAGGTTGACATCATTGAGGTAAAAAGAGATTAGTCATTCATTGATAAGTGCCATTTTAAAGTCAAAAGGCTTAAGGCTCGACATACTTTAATACATGTAAGTAATTGGTGCAACTAATATGTAAATATAGAAAATTTAGAGGCGGTAATATAATGTCATACATTTTATGGGAACACATATGACATGTACATACAAATAACATATTTGTTGCTTTAACATAGAGATAGCATGTCACACCCTCATTTTTAGCATGAACACAATTAATGATTCAAGAGATGAAAATTATTTTTATATGATTAAAAATGAGACGATGACATGGAATTATGGAAAATTTTGTATTTCAAGGCAATAGTTCATAAATATTATGATGATAATAAGAAATATTTATCAAGATTAAGGAATGACGATAATTTGATAGTAGATTAAGTTGAATACATAAAATAAATTTAAGCGTATTTAATTAATGCGATCAATTAAATACATGTATATCGAGGTATGATAATTTACGTATGCATGGAAATGCATGCAATTAAGGAATTAAGATAAATTATGATTGTATCTGGAGTATGCATAATTTAATAATTATGTATGATTAGGGATCGTATAAATGAATTATACGAATAAAATATGTACGTATAATATATACATGTATAATTATATGTATAGAGATAAATAAGTTTAATGATTAATGAAGTATATAATTAAAATAAATGAGTATTAAATAAGTAAATAGAAATAATATTTAAGTATTACTTTGACATGTGATGTAATGAATATTAAATAGTTTAATTTATCTATGATATAAAAAGGAATTATGAAAATAAGATATTGATTTAATAAATAAATATGCAAGATGGAATATATAAATTATATTTTTAAATAAATGGGATTTGAAAATAATGTATTTTAATTATTATTGGAGGATATGTTAGTGGATGAATAAAATAATAAGAGTATTGGAAGTTGAAAAAGGAGTATTGGAAGTGGTGTTAGTGGATGGAAAGAGAAAAAAATAAATTAGTATTTTATTAGTTAGTGGGAAAAGATGGGGGATTTAATTAATTAAATATTATATATGGATGGTATATTGTAGTATTAATTGAGTATTATACATGTATTAAAGGATGTTGATTGGAGGAAATTAAGTTTTATATGTATTAAAATATGTATTAGAGGGTATTAAGGGTAAAATGGGCTTTAGAGGGGATGTCCCAAGTGTCAAACACTCTCCATCCAAAATTAACCCTCATTTAGACTAAACATTACTTATTTTTTCACCATTCTTTACTTTGGTCGAAACCTACTTCCTTCTTTCTCTTTGGTTTTCATTTTTCTTCATTATTTCATACCTTGTTCTTCATTGTTCTTGAGAGGAAAACTGAAACTCATACTCTTCATCTTACATTTTCTTTTCAAACTTTCTAAAGAACATAAAAACTATACATTTAGATGAAGATAGAGGCAAGACTTTTTCCATTTTTCCATTATTTTAGAAGAAGCCGAAAATGTTTGTTCATGGAAGTTTAAAAACCACAACCTCTTCTTCCATTTTTCATGATTTTCTTCAAGTTCAAGCTATATTTGTGTGATTCATCCAAGGTTTGGCTGGAATGCTTTTCAAATTCCTTTATTTTTGAAGTGATAAAATCACTTCCTTCATGTTCTTTAAAGAGTAAGTTGAAATCCACTTGATCTATGGATTTTCTTGAGAAATCGAAATCTTTATGATGTCTAATCTTTATTTTCTTGTTGGATCTTGTTTGAAAGGTACTTGCATGTGGATTTTTAGTGATGATTTGAATTTTTAATCTTAAGACAAAGTATTGGTGAGAAGATCCATGAAAAAGCAAAGAAAAGATCAAGTTTTAGTTGATTTTTGCTTTGTTTGTTTAAAGGTGAGGCTTGATTTAGTGTTATTGATGATTGGTTCATTAGATCCATGTGTTGTGAGCATATTGGAGTTTTGGCAGAATTTTTCCATGATGAATCATGCTTTGGCCGAAACATTTTGATGTAGATTAATAGTTTTTAGCTTTTAGTTTTAAGTTTTAGTTGTTTATTGATGTAAATATGGATCAAACTAATGGATTATGGTGTATGTGTGGGTTGTCTTATGATTTTCATGGTATGGCCAAAACATGTGAAGGTAAAAGCTAGAAAAATGGTATGATTAAAGGCTTGATTAAAAGAATGGTAAGATTAATGAGTAAATAATTAAGATAAGGTAAGTTAACTTAAGGTATAAGATGACTTAAGATTGATTTAAGTGGTTGATTAAGATTATTTAGCTAAATGATTCAAGGATAAGATAAATGATTTTATGATTGATGATTTAATTATATGACTTAAAATAAAGAGGAAAATAAAGATATTTCAAAATGATAAGATAAGGTATGGGCATAATAATGAGAATAAGGATAAAAAGGGACATTTTAAAATATCATGTGGGTATTAATCATGCATACGGTCAAAAGGATAATGAAAATGATATTATGGTTGATAATTTAATTCTATGACTAAGAATTAATAAGGAAATTAAGATATTTTAATATGAATAGGATAAGATATACGACATTTTTAAGGATATAGACTTAAAGGAGCATTTTAAAATTTTAAAATGGATTTAAGTGAGGCATATGGCAATAATGGTTGTGAAGACTTAAATGATTGATTAATTAAGTAAATTAAGTATTATTAAAAGCTTAATAGAGTGATTAAATAATGGTATAAAATGATTTTAATTAAGATCTAAGTATGATAATTAAATAAAAGCTAAAGAAGAAGGATGTTATGATATTACGACAATTTTAAGATATGGATTTAAAAGGAACTAAAAATTAAGTATGATTAATAGTATGAGTAGTTTATTGAAATAAGTATTGAATATTATAAAGTAAATTGAATAGACATGATTTTTATTGATTGAAAAGAAGGATAAGATAAGATAGTATATGATTTAAAGATGACCATTGAATAAGATTTTATAAAGATAATAAGATAAGCATGAAAAGAATTCTTTGGAATTATTATGAGTTATTTTGAAAATAGAATATAAGGAATTATATGGATATTTAATTTGGTGGATATTTAAAGTGATTTTATTAAATTGATATTGATATTTAAATAAATAAGTAGAAGACATAAGGTTTATTAAATGATGGTAATTAAGTAAAGTTCAAAAGGTATATGGCATATAATTGAATATTTGGAAATTAAGGTTGAGATAATAAATTAAAGGATATTTGTACATTAAATTAAGTTAATGATTGGTAAAGAAAAATGGGTTAAGTGATAGTGATATTTAAAGGTATGATAAGTAAAGTTACGATGATATTTAAGTAATTTTTAAATAAGATATGATAAGGCATTAATTCATAATAGTATTAGAAGATTTATGGATTAAATAAATAATGTTTATATTAATGAGGGAGAAATTATATTTATGAAAGGTTTAATAAGTATGATATAAGAAGTTATATGATGATAGTTAAATGTTATATAATTAAATGGTGATATTGATTAAGAATTCACAGATGCTAATGGATTATACTATATGGCAATAGAAATATACGAGTGAGATATTAATAAGAAGTTGTTAAGTATTTATACAGAATATAAATAAAAGATTAGTATATGATGTTAATAAGGAATAAGCTAAGAACATATAATGTATATGAGATAAGGACTGATTAATGTGATGATAATGAAAGAGTTTTATTATATAATGGGAAGTTTAACAATTATTAACAGAGATGCAATGATGAATATTAGTATGATTGTTTAAGAAATATTATGTTAAGAAAGTGAATTAAAGTATTATATGATTAATTGATTTATATACAGTGATGTATGTTTATAAGCATGAGTGATAAATAATTAATAATGGAATTAAAGTTATAAATTAAAGATAAATATTTAATTTGTGATATTACATGATTCAGAGGGAATTTCAATGCAAATCACTGGAAATTTTTAAGGGAACAGAAAAATCAGGTTTGTGCTTTTTAGCTGATTCGTTAATAACTGGATCGGCAGGGAAGTATGAACTTACCTTAATTTTTAACATGTGATTACATGTTTTATTTTATTCTTTTATTTAATTTAGACATGAATGATTAAGTTAAATTTAAATATGATTTTTATTACGAGGTATTTTATAAATTATGATAATGTATATCATGGTATTTATATTAATTGATTTATGATAATATGATTATATTATTATGAGCGCCGGTTTCTGCCGGAGCCCAAAGCAAGGCTTGCGAAAGTCACAGACCGGGGACCGCACTTGGAGCGAAAGCACAGTCTTCCTGAGGGGTTCCCTCAGGGAATGATACGGACTCAAAAGAGTCACAAAGAGTCGCTACCGGATGGTTCCGGATTTGGCCCAACCGACCCATAGAAGAGTGCTAGTTGAACCCTTCAAAGATTGGGTTCGGGTGGTGGAGATCTATTCTATGAGTTTCCAAAATTGATTTTACCATTATAATTGGAATTAATTATCCTAAGCAGGCAAGCACACGAGCTTAAATGTAAGCACACAACGCGTCATGTGAGTTGGCGTTTGTGAGGTTGCACATAAAATGACATATAAAGCTATATGGCATTTTAGATGGCATGGCTTATGCATGTCATGTGATATAGTGATAAAAGTAACATGGCATATGCATGACATGTGAGCGTGGATGACATATCATATGACATGACAACCTAATATGATATGTAAGCATATAATCATGGTAAATAGTGCTAGGCGTTATGCGTTAATGTTATTTGGATTTGTTTTAGCGTTCGGCGTATAGCATATGCAATGCGTATGTATAGTGTATAAGGTGTGACATGGCATATGCATAATATGTGAGATGAATGGTTATTTCATATGCATGATATGTGAAGTGATGCGTGACATGGCATATGCATGGCATGTATAGTAGAATATGCTTGTGTCATGTGACATGGCATGTGAAGTGATGTATCATATGCATGACATGGTATAATGTTTGGCATACCATATGCATGGCATGTGAAAATGATGTATGACATGGCATAATGTATAACATACCATATGCATGGTATGTTAAATGGATGACATACTATATGCATAGCATGTGAAGTGAATGACATACCATATGCATGGCATGTGATGTATGGCATACCATATGCATGGCATGGCATAGTGGTGCGTATGTGAATGTGTATTCAATATAGTATATGTATGGCATACGGTATGATATGTGTTATGGCATATGACGTGGCATAGTAAATGACATGGCATGGCATATATATGCATGGTAAAGCGTATTGGTTGATTGAGCGTATTGGATTGCATATTTGGAGTATTGGCGTATTTACGTATTTATATGTATATGCATATGAAATATAGTATGTTATGGCATACAATATATGCATAGCATGCATAGTAGTGTGTGCATGTGTCATGTGACATGATGACGTAGTATATTTAGGCAAATATATGAATAAAAATAAAGGTCGGTGAAAGGGATCGAGGAAATTAAGGGGGTACATATGAGATAGGGGGATTATTACAAACCGAATAATAAATCCTATCCTATTATAAAAATTCCTCACATACATAATTTCCCGGGGTATTAAGTAATGCCCCTTTTCCCCTCGAATTGCACGATCCAAAATGCACGAATGGATTAATATGAAAAATAAACAAATAAATTCATTAGTAGCAAATGAATTTAGGATTTATTTGACTAATCCAATACCATTTAAAAGTACGAACCAAGAGTCAAAATCTACTAATTATTAGGCAATAATTGAAAGAATAAACACGAGCCAGATCATGAAAATTTATTTTATAAAAATAATTTTAGGTAAAATTATTTTATTGTGATCATGGAAAATTAAATGGGAGGGCTCACATCACATCAGAATTATTGGAGAAAGCCACTCGACCAAATAAAATCCAATCCTTTCAAAAATCACATTTTTACGATTAAAAATTGCATTTTATCGTAAAA
>CANYBF010267597.1:0-23400 GCA_948192965.1 Dalechampia spathulata
AATGGTTTGTAATAATGAATAATTATGACGATGCTTAAATTATAATATGTATGCAAGTGATAACTCTGATATGATGATAAGGTAATTGTGATATTATGATAATCCAGGGACTGAAATTTATTGGATGTTGGATCGTATGCATATTCATAAATTGTAAAACAGAAAATGTACGCAAATCCCTTGTAGGATGTTTGTTGACTTTCTAGAAGAGAAAGTTAATAGACATTCTACGGGAGCATGTCAACGTGGGTAAAAGATGTGACAGAGCATCAATTAAAAATTTCAAAAATCAAGAAATAAATAAGTATGTCTCTTGAATATGTTGTTAGACCACTTGCCACTAACACCTAATAGTTCCAACGGGCAACACAATAGTTTTCAATAAGCAACTAAAATAAGGTTCAAAAATCTAGAAAATTAGATGACCTAAATAGTAACTTCCTTATATTAGTTAGAAATACAAGGATGACTGTCGTCATAACTAGAAGTGAACCTAAAGGAAAATGCAAGTGTTGTAATGTTTAAAAGTAATAAATGGTTTTCAAATATGTTGTATAGATCAAGTCAAAGTGATAAGGTAGAAGATGAAGTAGAAATAAAGATTGGGAAAAAGTAGTAGAACAACATTAAAAAGAATACCTGGGAATATCCAATAAAAATTTGACTATCCTTACCAGATAGATTGGAAAAATTAAAGAAAGAGAGTGGGCATAAAGAAATTTTAAAAATTTTCATAAGGTCTAGTTAAATATCCCCTTATTAGATGCTATTAAATAAGTGGTAAGGTATGTAAAGTTTTTGAAAGATTGATGTACAAATAAAAAAAAATTGGTGGGATTCTAAAAGGTGAATATAAGTGAGAGTGTATCTACTATAATTCAAAGAAAAATGCCACCAAAATGCAAAGAAAAAGTGTATTTACTATTTATATTAGAATTAACAATGTTGGTGTTAAAAATATCATGTGTGATTTAGGTGCTTTAATAAATATCATAGCTTCATTAATTCATGAACCTTTAAATGTTGGTCCATTTAAAGAAATAGGTGTTGTAATTTAGTTGGCAAAATTCAAGGCAGAATTCAAGAGGAAAGCTACTGGAAAAAAGCCACAATGGTGGCTTTCAATTCCACAATTATGGCTTCTCAATTATTGGGCAACTTAAGGCATAATTTTGTAGTAGATTGAGTGGAGAAAGTGAATACCGTATGGAGCAAAAAGAGAGCGCATTAAAAGAAGACTATTGGGCAATGGAACCTACAACATGGAAAGAGTTCTAGGTGGAGAAATTAACAAATCCAGGATGGGGCTAAGTGCCACTCCCACTTAAGAATTAAAAGGAGGAAGCAAGGAGCAAGCAAGGGCATTGAATTATGTAGAGTATTCTTCTTTGTTTTTATTCTTCATTTTTCCTGTGTTCTCTCTTAAGTCATGAGTGGTTAAGTTATTTCTTATAGGAATTGGATCTTGAAATCCTTTATTGGGATAGTTGATTATGCTTATTAAATTACTGTGAATGTTTAATTCTAGAGATTTTTACTGAGAAATGAAATATGATGCTTTATGATTACGATGAGAGTTGAGTTATAAAATGCTTGACCATTCAAGTTAGGTTGGTGTGTATGAGAGATCTATATATTCACTTAGCTCATGTATGATTGTTTAATGGTTTCTTTAATTAAGGGAAATAGATTAAGAGAGTGATTCCAAGATTAGTAATAAATCTAGTCGATTTTGCCTCGAGAGAGGAAGATTGATGCTTTGGGATATCTTGGGTGGTAATAAGCACATGACAATTATCTTAACTTGGTGATTCAGATTTCAATTCCTATACTTCTTAATACTATTCTCATCTTCTTAATATTGTTTCTATTTTGCTTCTTTAATATTAGCTTTGTAATTATTGATTGCATAAGATAATTCAACCCATTATTGTTGCTTAAATAAGTTAAAAAACAAAGAGTGGTGGATAAGCAATAAATCCTCATAGGATCAATATCGTACTATAATAACCTATATACTTGCGGTAGATTAAAGTGGTCGAGTAAAACTACTAATTCATAACCAATTAAGTTTTTGACGTTGTTGCCAGGGATTTATGTGTTTAACATCGTTATTAGAGAGTATAATTTGATTTAAGTGTTTTTATGTTTTAATTTTTTTTGTTTTAAATCTGTAGGTGTATGAGCAGAAAAATAACCAAGAACTCTCAATTGCCACTGTTAGAGGTCTACAAAGATCTAACAAGATTCAAAAGGGAGAATTGAAGAGCCGCTCAAGAATGAACTATGCAAGCAATTCCAATAGAAATGGCAGAAGAACAAAGAACACTAATGGATGTGGTTAGGCCAGGTTTCTATGCTAACCAACAAAGCATAATGAGACCACCTATAGCAGCCAATAACTTTAAGATAAAACCAGCTCTACTAGAAATGTTGCAATCTTTGGTATAATGTTTTAGTTTAGCAAATGAATATCCTAATGCTCTTATCTTAAATTTTTTGGAGATCTGTGATAGATTTAGGTACAATGGTGTTACGAAGGATACAATCTAATTGCATCTATTTCCATTTACATTAAGAGAAAAGGTAAAGATTTGGCTAAATTAATTGACCCCAGGATCAATCACTACATAGGACCAACTTGTACAAGTCTTCTTGGCCAAATATTTTCCCTTAGCGAAAACAATGAAGATCATCAAGAAAATTACCAATTTCTAGTAGATGGATAGTGAGTCTCTCTATGAAACTTGGGAAAGATTCAAGGAACTGTAGAGAAGGTGTCCTCATCATAATTTTCCTAGAGAGTTACTGCTCCAAACTTTTTACAATGGAGTCAATACAACCACAAGGGGAACAATTGATGCAGCAGCTAGAGGATTTCTTATGAAAAGGATGATTGAGGTAGCTTATGAACTACTGGAGGAAATGCCAGCTACGAATGTATTATGGGCATCTGACATATCTAAATTGGTAATTAAAGAGTATAAAGGCGTATTATCATTATATGCTGTCACTACCTTGTACGCTAAAGTTGCCAACTTAACATAGTAAATCAGCAACTTATTAAAGGTTTCAAGTGCATATGATTTATGTAGACAATCAGGACACACTGTCAATGGCGACAACGTATGCAAGAACATGGAGCAAGCTAATTTTGTAGGGAATATGCCACACTCCATGGGAAGGTAAGGTAATAATCCTTACTCCAATACTTATAATCTGGGATGGCAAAACCATCTAAATTTTTCATGGAGTAACAATGTAGGAAATGTTCCAAAGACATAACCATCAACCTCTTAAAACAACTTTGAATCTAAGATGGAGAAGTTCATGGAGATGTTGCGAACAAAGTTGACAAGCCACAAGGAATCATAGAAATAAATGGAAGCTAAATTTGATCAAATCACAATGAACCATTCATACTCCATCCATAACTTAGAAGTGCAAGTGGGGCAGTTGGCTATAACATTAATATAAAGAAATCTTGGAGGATTTCTAAGCAATACGGAGCTAAACCCCAAGAAGCAAGTCAATACCATACAGCTAAGAAGTGGAAAACAGCTAGTGAACCAAGGAAAGAAATATGTAGATAATGAGGAAGAAGGTAGAGTAGAAGATCGTAAATGTATGAGTTATAAAGTTAAAAGTGCAGGAAAGCAAGGAGACGCTGAGAGTAGCCTTAGTCACGATCGTGGCATTGCAAGTCACAATAGTGACTGAGGTACCAGGTAGAAAAAGAAAAAGAGTGAGCATAGACCAGGTAAGTATATACCATTTATTCCTTTCCTACAAAGACTTATGAAACCAAAGGTTGATGAGAAATTTGCTGCTTTTATTGAAAATTGAAAAACTGCGACTTAACTTATCATTTGTTAAAATGCTGGAGGATATGCTAAAGTATGCTAAGTTTTTGAAAGACATCAAAGAACAATTAATGACAATCAAATAGTATCATTAACAGAAAATTGTAGCTTGATTATTTCAAGTAGTATACCATCTAAGTTGTAAGATCCTGGTAGTTTTACCATTCCATGTAAGGTAAGAAATTTGGTAATTAACAAATGTCCGTATGATTTGGACACAAGTATCAACTTGATGCCATATTCTATTTTTTAGAAGTTAGGCCTTAGTGACATTAAATCAACTTCAATGGTAATTCAACTTGAGGATCAATAAGTGAAGAAGCCATTTGGGATTATAGAGGATGTCTTAGTGAAGGTGGATAAGTTCATCATTCTGGTGGACTTTGTGGTGCTTGATTATAATGAAAATGTTAATTATCCTTTAATTTTAAGAAACCTTTCCTAAATACAGGGCGAGCTTTAGTTAATGTGCATAAAGGGAAACTCATCTTGAGGATTGGAGAAGAATGAGTGGAATTTTATATGAAAAAGGCACTAAAGCAACCGTTAGAAGATGAGTCATGTATGAAAGTTAATGTGATCAATGAATGTGTTTTAGCTGTAATGAATGAGGAATCAAGGGAAGTGACAATTAATGAGGAACTAGAGGTTATAGGTGAGGAAAGTATTGAACCACCTAAAATAGAGCTGCCAGTAAGGAATTCTACCCCCACTCCTCTTTTAATAGAAAAACCCCCTGTTCTTGAACTTAAAGATATTGCTAAAACAATCGAGGTATGCTTTATTAGGTAATAATGAGATTTTACCTATCATTGTATCTAATAAGCTATCCTTGGAATAGGAGGACAGATTGCTTAAAATGGTGCAAAAACACATTCGAGCTTTAGGTTGGTAGCTGTCCAACATCAAAGGCATTAGTTTAGACATGGTCATGCATATGATTCATTTAGAGGAAGGCAACAGAACTATTCATGAAAGATAAAGGAGACTCAACCGAAACATGAAAGAGGTAATTAAAAAAGAGGTGATCAAGCTACGCGATGTAGGTATTATTTATCCTATCTCCAATAACGAATGGGTAAGTCCTATCCAATATGTTCCTAAGAAAGGTGGCATGATTGTAATTGAAAATGAAAAGAAAGAGTTGTTATCCACTCAGACTGTAACTGGTTGGAAAGTGTGCATAGACTATAGAAAGTTGAATTCTACTACTAGGAATAATCATTTCCCTTTTATAGATCAAATGATTAAGAAAATTATAGGTCATTCTGTCTATTATTTTCTTGATGGTTATTCCGGCTATAATCAAAATTTCAATTTTCCTCAAGATCAAGAAAAAATTATGTTTACATGTCTATATGGTACATTTGCATATAGATGCATGCCTTTTGGTTTATGTAATGAACCTGCTACATTTCAAAGATGTGTACTTGCTATATTCGCTGACATGATTGAGGAATTTATGGAAATTTTTATGGATGACTTCTCAGTGTTTGGAGACTATTTTGAGTTGTGTTTATAAAATTTAGAAAAAGTCTTAAAACATTGTGAGGAAACCAACTTAGTGCTAAATTAGGAAAAGTGTCATTTCATGGTGGATTAGAGGATTGTGTTAGGCCATAAAATTTCCAAGGAAGGTATTGAGGTGGATAGAGCCAAAATCAAAGTAATATCTAATCTACTACCTCCCAAGAATGTGAAAGGTATAATAGCTTTCCTTGGTCATGCGAGATTCTATTGCTGATTTATCAAAAAATTTTCTATGATTGCTATACCTTTGATGAGCTTGTTACTCAAAGATATGATGTTTGATTTCAATAATGAGTGCTTGAATGCTTTTAACACGTTAAAGGATGCATTAACTATGGATTTGGTGTTGGCTTCATCATATTAGTCCTTGCCATTTGAAATTATGTATGATGCGAGTGATTTTACGTTAGGTTATGTGTTGGGACAAAGAAAGGAGAAGAGATTGCATGCCATTTATTATGCTAGCAAAACTTTGATAGAAACATAATTGAACTACACCACAACAGAAAAAGAACTCTTAGCAGTAGTATTTGCATGTGATAAGTTTAGAGCTTGTCTTTTGGGTTTAAAAGTTATTATTTTTATTGACCATGCTGCTTTGAGATACTTGTTTGCTAAGAAGGATGCTAAGTTGAGGTTAATTTTATGGTTATTGCTACTATAAGAGTTTGATATTGAAATCAGAGATAAAAAGCTGAAAATGCAGTTGTTGATCATCTTTCATGCCTTGAGAAGGATGATGAAGATGAAGAGAATGAGCCCATTAAGGAAGAATTCCCAGATGAGACTATTTTTATGATACAACAAACGGAAATTTTGTAGTATGCAGATATGGCTAACTTTCCAGCCTATGGTATAATGCCTTCTGATGTGTCATATCAATAGCGGAAGAGGTTTTTTTGCAAATACCAAGTATTATCATTGGGAGGAGCCCTTCTTATTTTGCTAATGTGCTGATGGCTTGATAAGAAGATGTGTCTCCGAAGAAGAAATAATGCTTATACTAACTCATTATCATGATTCTTCTTATGCAGGGCATTATGGTGCAAACAAGATGATAAGTCATGTCTTGGAATGTGGATTCTATTGGCCAACCATCTTCAAGGATGGTAGGGACTATGTGATCCATTGTGACAAGTGCTAAAGAACCGGTAACATTTCCAAGTGAGATGAAATGCCCTTGTCTTCAATTCTGGAAGTGGAAGTGTTTGACGTATGGGGCTTGGACTTCATGGGACCATTTCCTATATTAATAGGAAATAAATACATTTTCGTGGGAGTCAATTATATATCTAAATAGGCCAAAGCAATTACTTGTCCCACAAATGATGGGAGAGTAGTGAGCTGATTCATCAAAAAGCTCTTCATAAGATTTGAAGTCCCAAGATTAGTCATCAGTGACGAAGGAGCACACTTCTGTAATGCTAAGTTTGAGGCCTTACTCAAGTGATGTAACATGCATCACAAGGTATCTACAACGTATCACCCTTAAACTAGTGGCCAAGTGGAGATGGTCAATAGAGAATTGAAGAAGATTTTAGAGAAAGCAGTGAGTAGCTCTAGGAAGGACTGGGCAGTAAAGCTTGATGACACCCTTAGCTTTTAAAAAACCTATAGGAACAACTCCTTACAGGATGGTTTATGGAAAAGCTTGTCATTTGCCAGTGGAGCTTGAGCATAAGGCATACTGGGCAATCAAGTTTTTGAATCATCTAAAAATGGCAGAGGAAAAGAGACTTTTATAGCGGCAGGAACTTGAAGAGCTAAGGCACTTAGCATATGAGAATGTTTGTATAAGGAGAAGACAAAGCAATGGCATGATGTGCACATCAAGGTAAAATCCTTTAAAGTTAGTAATAAAGTGCTATTGTTTAATTCCAGGTTGAAGTTATTTCCTGGAAAGCTTAAGTCAAGGTGGAGTGGTCCCTTTAAAGTTGCACAAGTCTTTTACAGTGGAGCATTAGAGCTGAAGAACGAGAAAAGGGAAACATTCAAAGTGAACGGGCAGAGATGCAAAGTATACCTTGGAGGTTTGATTCACAAGCCATGAGAGGTAACATCCTTAGAGTAAGTCCACAAAGAGGTAAGGTCCAGCTAATAACCTTAAACTTAGCTTGTGAGTGTGCTTTTGTGTGCAAAATGTTGTTTTTTAAGCCTTTAAATGTGTTTTTGTATTATTATAGGATGTATTTTTAAGTTTAAAATGTGTTTTAAAATTTTTAAAATGTGTTTTGATTTTGTTAGATGAGGATTTTGAGTTTTAATGAGTGTTATTGGTAAGAAATAAAAGAAAAATAAAATAAAATAGAATAAAAATAATTGGAGGGAAGAAAGTGAAATCCATGATCGTGGTATTGAAGCCATGATTGTGATCGAATAAGAGGAAAGGAAGGGAAAGTTTCTGGAAAACTCCACAATCATGGCCGCGATCGTGACCTTGTAATGAAGTTTCTAGAAAAATCCACGATCATGGCATTAAAAGCCACAATTGTGGTCGAGACATAGGCAGCGATTTTTAGTTAAATTCCTTAAGTTATCAGCAACCTTTCACATCTAAAAAACATATGTCTTTTGCCTCCTCACACTTAAATCCTAAAATACTCTCTTTTCTTGTCAAAACTCAAATTTTATCATCTTCCATCATCTTAGCAATTAGATTTTATGGTTTCTACTATATTCTTCCTTAGATCATCATTATTTCAAAAACTAAGTAAGCTCTTTCTCTCTCTTATTCTTGATTTCTAAATTCTTCAATTTTGGGCTTTTATGAGAGGATTGATTTATGCTACATTAAGGATGAGATAGGAGTATATTGCATTATGTATATGATGATTTTCCATTTTCTTTCATTCACATGTGATTTAGTTAAAGAAATCAAATGAGGGAAGAAGCAAAATTGAAAGTCACGATCGTGACTCTCAAAGCTACGATCGTGACCGAATAAGAATGAGGAAAAATTTATTGTTTTCTTTTATTGCTTGATTGAAATAGTTTAATATTCATTTTCATCCATGTCTAGTCGAGTAAAGCAAATTTCTAAGTGAACAAAGGATAAGGGCAAGGCCCTAAAACATTGATGATCGACATTGCCGACCAATTCGATACACCCTTTCTACTCTACTCAACAAAGAAAGGTAGAAAATACCTTTAAGTAAGTAGGAAACAACTCATCCTTTCTTGTTAATTTGATTGGCAATTGCTTGAAAAATTAGAAGTTCAAGAATCTTTAAAAGCTTTTGCTATTAAGCTAGGATAGGGCACCTTCATTATAGATGAACACCATGTTTGCAAGGAACTTATTCATGAATTCTACACTACTTGTGACTTTGTAGGCAATAAGATAGGTAGAATTACATTTAAAATGAGGGGCAAGCCAATGTAAATGACATATGATATGATAGAAGATGTTTTGGAATTGCCCCAACATGGCTTTTCATCCTCACACACTAACTTTAAGCCTAAAGCCTTCTGGCCTAAAATTATGGGATGCACGTTAGCATTCGACACTAGAAATGCCCTAAATTTGCTAATTAGGGACCTTGTTTTAATTTTTCTTCACAAGTATATGGTTGTCTCTGTGTTTGCCAAAATAGAGAACAATAAGGTTTCAATACAGGAACTCTTTCCCATGTGGTGTATACTAAACGGTCATGAATATTACACCATTTTCCATATTATGAAAGGTTTTATGAGGATGGCCAAACCTTAGAGTAAGAAATTAGGATTAGGCCACATCATCACCACCATTGCTGATTATTTTGATGTGGATTTCTCTAACCTAACCCTTATGCCATCAGACAAGTTTTTTGCTAAATACTTATTTATTGCAGGACTCTTTGATTCAAAAGGGCTACAATTTAGGGCCTATGACGATAGATAAGGCATGATACAAAGATGCCAGGATCAAGATGAGGAGCAGGAGGAAGGTACTGCTTACGAGGAAGAGCAGATGCAAGAATAAGAGCAGCAACAACAACAGTAAGTGCATACGGCTAAAGTTGGATTGGACAACTCCATAGAGGTATTGTTGATGAGGTTGGAGTAGGGCAATGATTAAAATGTCCCTTACCTCACACAAGTGGAGGCAGCCGTAAATGACATCCGCAAGGAGTAATGCCACCAAATGAAGAAGATGCTAAAATTCTTTTAACTCTTAAGAGTCCATGTTCCCTCATCTACCCCATCACGGCCTGCTTCTCCCCCTCCTCTAAGTAACTAAAATATCAACCCTTTCACCTCTTTTATGTTTTTAATTTTGCATGTTTATATGTTTCCACATTGAGGATAATATGTCCTTCAAGTGTGGGAATGCTTATGTGCTTGTGCTTGTGCTTGTCTTTTCTAATTTGGTGTGTCTTGTTTGAGTATGTTCATGTATGATTTGAGTCTTTGCATGTGTTGCTTTGCATTTTACTTAATTGTGTGCTTGTGATCTTTTTGTAATTACTTGAATATGGCATGAGTACTTTGAAAATGGATATGTTTAACCTTGAATCACTTTGATTTGAATAACTCTTTCATAAACATAATAATTCATTAGGATTGAGGAAGTATAAATATTTTACCTTAGATAATAAGCTTAGTCCTTTTATGATTGCACTAAAAGTTATTAGAAAGTGCTTAAATGTGTAATATGGTGGTTTAAAATATGGAATATCGAGGAAATGATTGAGGAAAGCACAAAGGAAATAAAAATAATAAGCTGAAAAAGGTAAAAGCTATTGTTCTGCTACCATTAGGGGTACCCAAAACTGGCCCTAGTGATAAGAATAATGCTAGTAGTTATTCAAGCGTAGGTAGTATGTCAAGTAACTGAGGACCGTTGCTAAAAGTGTAGGGTACTCGACAAGAAAGACCTACCTCTCAAACAAGGAGCTAAAAGTTGAATCAAAAGTAAAAAGGAAAAGAAAAATAAAAAGAATAAAAACCTCATGATCTTCAGTCAAATCAAAACATAAAGGCAAAATTAAATTACTCACATTTCATATCTAAGCAAAAGATGACGAGTTATATTATGTTTGCTAATGCAATTTTATGAATGATTAAACTTGATTATCTAAGTTAAAAATTTCTAATTTCTCATTACCTAAGGGTTTGCTAAGTTTATAGGAGAATTACATAAGAGGAGTGATAATTGGTAGAAATGTTCAATTTGACAAATGCAAATTACCATATCATAAGCATATTACAAATCTTTATTTTGTGTTGTTTTGTCTTTACTTGAGGACAAGAAAAGGTTTAAGTGTGGGGATGTTGATGAATGTCAATTTACATGATGTTTTAGGTGTTTTAAGATCTTAATTGATATTTATTTTATTATATTTTATTTTGTTTTGGTGGAATTTGATGTGTTTGTTTAGTTTGTAGAGTTAGAGGAGCAAATAATAAGAAATGAAGACTTTTGGGGCATGAAGATCAAAGTCACAATCGTGGAAGTCATGCTATGATCGTGGTAATGGGTAGCAAACAAGAATAAAGCTACTGGAAAAAGCCATAATCGTGGCATTCAAATCCACAATCATGGCATTCAAATCCATGATCGTTGCCCAAGGCAGAATTCTAGAGGAAAGCTACTAGAAAAATCCATTATCATGGCTTCTCAATTATTGGGCAACTTAAGGCATGATTTTGCAGCAGATAGAGTGGAGAAAGTGGATTCCATGCAAAGAAAAAAGACAACGCATTAAAAGAAGACTAATAAGTAATGGAACCTACAGCATGGAAAGAGTTTTGGGTGGAGATTAACAAATTCAAGATGAGGCTAAGTGCCACTCCTACTTAAGAATTAAAAGGAGGAAGTAAGGAGCAGACAAGGGCATTGAATTCTGTAGAGTGTTCTTCTTTTTTTTGTTCTTCATTTTTCCTGTGTTCTCTCTTAAGTCATGAGTGGCTAAGTTATTTCTTATAGGAATTGGATCTTGAAATCCCTCATTGAGATAGTTAATTGTGCTTGTTAAATTACTGTGAATGTTTAATTCTAGAGATTTTTATTGAGAAATGAAATCTAATGCTTTATGATTACAATGAGAGTTGAGTTATAAAATGCTTGAACATTCAAGTTAGGTTGGTGTGTAGGAGAGATCTACATATTCACTTTGCTCCTGTATGATTGCTTAACGGTTTCTTTAATTAAGGGAAATAAATCAAGAGAGTGATTCCAATATTAGTAATAAATCTAGTCGATTTTGCCGCGAGAGAGGAAGATTGATGCTTTGGGATATCTTGGGTGATAATAAGCACATGACAATTATCTTAGCTTGGTGATTTGGATTTCAATTCTTATGCTTCTTAATATTTTTTTCATCTTCTTAATATTGTTTCTATTTTGCTTCTTTAATATTGGCTCTGTAATTATTGATTACATAAGATAATTCAACCCATTATTATTATGTAAAAAAGTTAAAAAATAAAGAGTGGTGGATAAGCAATAAATCCTCATGGGATCAATATCATACTACAATAACCTGTATGCTTGCAGTAGATTAAAGTGGTCAAGTAAAACTACTAGTTCACAACCAATCAGATGTGTTTCAATTTAGATTTCTAGGTAAATAGTTTTCTTTTTTGGTAAACCAGTTTAATTTAACGTTGGATTCAGTTGATGAAATTTCTAATGCCTTCTTGAATACATATTGTGATATGCTTGAGACTTCTGATGTTAAGTCAATATGGGATAGTTACACCTTGCTTGTATCTAGAAGTATGATCCTAGTTTAGCTTATGATTCATACTTAAAAGACCATAATTTGACTTATTTGCATAGGTTATTAGCATATTCATTTTCTTGTAGGAATGATTCACCCAATGTAGTGACTAGGGTAGAGTTATTCTTTTTATGATGCATGGTTGAGAGGATAATTGTCAATTTAGGTTGTCTTATTACTTCTCAATTTAAATAAGCTTCAATAGTTTTTAAATAGGCTAATCTTATGGTATATTGTTAGTCATTTGGTGATTAGGCTATAATTAGTTAATATGCTTCTCATAACTTGTATAATGCATTTGATTTATTGCCTTTAGATTTGGTCAATTTGGATCAAATGGTATTAGTTCATAGGAGCCCAAAAAAACCAAGTTTTATTTTTTATTCACCATGTCCAATTATGTCAAGTAGAGATAATCTTTAGGAAGGGAGAATATGTACAAGCATCTACATAGCACGCCTCAACATCCCAACACTAGCCTACCTCAACTTTAGCAGATTTCTCCATACAAATAGTGTATTATTGTTAATGCCAAGCTTGATAAAATTATTATCGATCTAGATGATATTGGGTTGATTGTACCAAATGACACTATTCTTAGGCCCGTTTTCAAAATGGTCACTGAGTTTTTATTTTTTTCTTTTCAATATTTAAACTTCAATTTTTTTCATTAGGAGGTTTTTTGATGATTAAATGCATATGTGGTAGATCAATGGAAGAATATTCATCTAATATTTGCCTCCATAGCATGCGTGGAAGGTTGACCATAATGTAATAAGATTATTTTGACATCTCAACATGTTGGAGCGATGACATGGCAAATAATTTAAAGAATAGAATATAATTAATTAAACCTAAATTAGTTTTACCTCACCTACACTATTCAAATTTAAGTTACTTACATAAACCTTAAACAAATAAAAATAAAATCAATTTATAGATAAACCTTAAACAAATAGAAAAAAATCAGTGACTTGTTTAAAAATAAAGTCTTTGCCTTTTATCGATTAGGTTTAGTTTTAGAAGAAATTGAAAAATATTGGGAGGAAAGATTCTTGAAGGAGTCAAATTATGATGGGTTCAAACTGGAATGTTAGAGAAGTGAATGCAATGCCTCCAAATATTGTAAGTATTTTAAAAATTCAAAAGTTATTAAAGAAATGTTTTTCACATGCATTTGCTTTTATTTTCTTTTGACATGCATTTATTTTATTTAGTCATTTTTGCAGCTAAAAAGTTTGAATATTTTAGCATTTGAATGCATTATGTTGGAGTTGATTGTGTAAAGAGAATGGAGAGTAGAGTGTTGGGTTTTATTGATTGGAGTTTTGCAGATAGAATTTCAAAAATTTAGATAAAAAACATGTCAAAGGAATTGGGGTTAATTGAAACCAGAACATTTTTCTGGTTTTAATTGACTGAGAAAAGTAGTGATAACATTGTTAAAATAAAAAAGTGACTCTGATGCATTCAATAGGGCTTTAGCTATTGGTGAATTAAGGCTTATTGATGTTTATATTAGGGTTAGGGTGAGTGATATGAATGTGGTTGATCAAGGTAAGGTGAATATGGTTACTGAAGATGATGTGAATCTGATTAATAATGAAGTAGAAGGTGATCTCATTGTGGTTGAAACTAAAGTTGACATCAATATAGGTCATGTTGAAGTAGAACTTAATGATGATGTAGGTGATGTCAAAGTCGGTGATTCTAAAGCTGAAACAACAAATGTAGAAGCAGATGTAGAAGGAGTTGATATAGAAGCAATTGATGATGATGTATAAAGAGATGATGTAGAAGCAATTGATACAAGAATAGATGATGTTGATGTACGTGATGCTAAAGTAGCTGATACAGAAGCAATTGATGTAGGAGTTGGTGATGCAAAAGGAGTTGATACAAAAGTAGCTGATGCAGAAGATAGTGACTTATATGACTCTTATTATAGTTTTAATGAGGACAAGGATAAAGCAAATGATGACTTGGTGTTTGAACAATATGTAGATATGGGTATTGAAAGAGATGTGAATGAAATGAGTGAGATAATTATTAAGGGGGATAGTTCAAATGAGTCATCTTATGAAGCTTTATATCAGCTTCTTTCATATGTCGGAAAGTGATAAGGGTGGATTGAAGGAAAAGAAGTCAAAGTTCCTTGAATTTAATGAAGAGATCGATATGATAAATCCAACTTTTAAGATTGGAATGAAATTTAGAAGCTTTAGCCAGTTCAAGGAAGTGGTGAGAAATTATGGTACAAAGAATAGGTATGAGAAGAACTTTCGATCGAATAGTAAAACACGATGCAAGGCATTTTGCAAAAAAGGTTATCCTTTCTACATATGGGTGTCTTTAATAAATAGTGATAAGTGTACAGTTCAAATAAAGGCTAAGAATCTTCAACATGATTATGTTAGGGGAACAAAACATAAGGCATGTCAATGCTAAGTGGATTGTAGAGATTTACCTAGAGGAAATTTGAGTTGATCCTTCAGGGAATTTAGATGGTATTATTGAAGCTATGAAGAAGAGTGGACAAGGATAAATTAGTTAGGTGAAAGCATGGAGTGCTAAATCTATAGCATTGAAAATGATAGATGGTGATGAGGAAGAGCAAATTGGGAGGCTGCAAGATTATAGGTTAGAACTTTTAAAGACTCATCCCGAATCTACTATACAATTTAAGTGTGATAAGGGGGTATTTCAAAGCATGTATGTTTGTTTAGCACCATTAAAAGAAGGGTTTAAGGAGATGTAGGTCAATAATTTCCATTGATGGATGCTTCTTGAAGGGCTTGTATAGGGGCCAATTGCTTTCGATAGTAGCTATTAATGCAAATGACTACATTTACCTAATAGTATAGGTTATAATATTACTAATAGAATCAATTAAATTCAAATTTTCATTTAATTGCTTAATTAAAGCATATTAATAATTAAACAAAATTAAAGCATGAATTTTTTATGAAATACAAAACTTAAATACTCATCAAAGCAGATCTAGCCATATCTAGTTTCGACCTTCTAATATATTATTTGAATATCAAAAAATAATATAAAAGAATGATCAATTTTTCTTATAAGTATTAAAATAATGTAATAAATAAAAAGAAATCATTCGATCATATTTTTGATCATTTCATGAATTATGCTAATTTCAACATTTTATATCCAAAAGGAAATTTAGTTACTCATAATTGACCAAATAAAAGCAATAAAATAAGAATCTATATAGAATATATAATAGATGGAGAAAGAAGGGAGAAACTTTATTTTTAATTAAGATGATTCCAATCTTCATTCTATACTTTGACTCCTAAGATCTTAAAAAAATAATAAAAAATAAACTATATCTAACTGCTAAGAGTTCCTCTTAAATTAAGGCTAAGAAAATGTTTAAAAAAGGGTGTATAAAAAGTGAGACAAACTAATCTATATATAGCCTTCATGGTAGGTGATATCCAGCCTTCAAATAACTTGAACAATATTTAAGTAGGTAGGATGATTTCTATAACTATAAATCCCTCAAAAAATTCATTTTGTAATCTTAGGTATCAAAGTGGATATCTTTCATGTTCCTAGGAATAACATCTAGATCCTAATTAAGCTTTTTTTATTCTAAAAAATTAACTTGAACATTCATAAAATCTAGGGATAACAAAAGTACACATTTTAAGTTTCAAAATCATATTTTAATCATTAAAATGCAATAAAATAAAGGGAAATCACATAAATTTTCTAAATACTATAATAAAAAACTCATATAAAACTTATATTAAACCTTTATTAAATCTTATTTATCCTTAGTGTAAAGTATGGTGTGGCCCATAAATTAATCTAAGATAGGAATGCAAATTTATCAAAATTATATAATAAAAATACAATTTTATGTCAAAGAGTGCAATTTGTTAATAAACTTATATGATAATAAATCTATGTGAAACCTACTTCGAAATTTTAAAAAACCTTATTTAAGTATTTATCTTATGTATAGGAGTGCATATTGCTAAGCATTTTGTAAAATAAACTTTTATAAAGCGTACTGTTAGACCCTTGGTTTTGATTATTGTATTTTGATTAAATTAAATTAAATTAATTTCTTTTTAGAATTTTATTTTTAAAATTGGTATGGGCATACCATAGATGTATTTTATGTTGTGCAGTCATATGGTTGACCATACCAAGTGTATGTTGACTCCTTAAGTTTGGTATGGGCGTACCATTATTGTGTTTCGTGTGGTGCGGTCATACGGCCAATCATACCAAGTTGGCTTTGATTTGTTGAGTTTGGTACGGGCGTACTAGTTTTGGTATAGGTGTACCAAATATTACGAAAACATTCCAAAGCTTCAGTATGAGCGTACTAAGTGAGGGTATGATCGTACCAGGCATTTGGCTTATATTTGAATTTATGCTAAAGTTATGGTATGGGCATACCAATGGGTGGCACGAGCATACCTAGCTTCAGACGTGTTTTGTGTATTGCTATTTTTAAAGTTGTACGGGCATACATGTATCCATACGATCATACGTACATCTGTAGAAGGTTTTTAAAAAGCTTTCTAGCGGATCTATTTCACAAGATTGATAGTGCTATCACTTTTCTAATAGCTATTTTCTTTATGCAAAGCATCTATATTGCTGTGAACTTCATTAACAAGTAAGTTTACTTGTTAAAAATTCAATCTTATGTTGTATACTCTCATTGTACTTTACTTTTACAACTTAAGTGTTGGTTATTACAATGTTGGGTTAGTGTTTGATTAATGCTTGGGGCATTATCTTGTAATTAAGAGTTTGTTTATTGTGAGATTGATATTGGTTGTAAAGGTTTGAGTGTGAGCCTAAAAACACTAGGGTTAGGATTCTTGTTATGAAATCCTTTATTGTATTATTTGATTGGTTTAGTGGAGCCCTAAGTGAAAGACTTAAGAGCGGGTGTTGCCATACATCCGTAGGACTTTCATTTGGTATCAGAGCATTTGGTGCTCATTATTACGAAGAAGTAAAATTTTTGAGCTAAAGATCCAATGGCAACCAAGAATATTGAAATCCAATCTTATACAAGACCCCCTTCTTCGATGGCATAGACTATCCTTATTGGAAGCATAGAATGGAAGTATTCTGAGAAAGTGATGGAGTAGACTTATTCAAATTGATTGAGAATGGGTTTTCTTCACTAACAATTATGATTGATGAAGTCATAACTCTTAAGCCAAAGGTAACTTGGACTAAATAGGAATTCAAGATAAATGCACAGAATAAGAAGGCTATGAATATGTTGTATTGTGCTATTAGTCGTGAGGAATACGGATGTGTTTCACATTGTGTCACGGTAAAGAAAATATAGGATGCCTTGGAGACTCATTACAAAGGAATAACCTAAGTCCAAACTAAGAAGATTCAATTGCTAACTCATCAATATGAGTTGCTTACAATGAAGGTGAATAAGTTAATTTCAAAAATGTACAACCGTCTCATTATAATCATAAATAGATTGATGAAGTTAGGCAAGATGTACCAAAAAGAAGACATAAACAACAAGATCTTGCATGTACTTCCGAAGAAGGATCGGGAGGCTAGAGTAACCTCCATTGAAGAAGCCAATGACTTATCTATTTTGTCAACCGATGTGTTGCTTGGTAAGATCTAAATACATTTGGGTACCTAAGAAAAGATAAATGCATTTATTTTGATAGGTTTTCTTGAGCTCCAAAATAAGCCTAAATAAATGACACCTTGATAATGGATGTTCAAGGCACATGATCGGGAATGCAAGCCTATTCTCAAACTTAGAGCATTTTGATGGAGTTAATGTCACCATTGGCAATAACACCAAAGGTAAGGTAATTTGAATTGGTAAGATCAGTAAGGCTTCCAACTTATCAATTAATAAATTTTTACTAGTAGAGGGTTTAAAACACAACTTGCTTATCATAAGTCAACTTTGTAACACTGGTTACAAAATTAATTTTGATCCTAAAGGATGTTTGTCTATAGGATTAATGATGATAAGTTAGTTTTTCAAGGTGATAGGATAGAAATGTTTATGTGATTGATTTGGAATTTATTGCTAACAAAAATGTTAAGTGTCTTATTTCCATAAGTGAGGACTCTTGGCTTTGAGATAGAAGGCTTGGACATGTTAGCTTTGAAAGTATTGGTGATCTCGAGAAGGATGAACATGTTGTAGGACTTCGAAGATCAAATTTGTTAAGAACAAAGTGTGTGAAGCTTGCTAAATGGGTACACAAGTAAAATCCTCATTTAAGGTAAAGAACATGGTAACTTCCTTGAAACCACTTCAATTGCTTCATATGGATTCATTTGGACCAACTAGAATATCTAGTTTAGGTGGTATGCACTATGCACTTATTATGGTTGATGATTACTCTAGGTTTACCTAGGTTTCATTTATAGCTCATAAAGATGATGCATTCAATGCTTTTCAAACATTGATTAAAAAAATGCAAAATTAAAAAAAGGATATTATATTTCATGTATTAGGAGTGATCATGGAAAAGAATTTCAAAATGAAAACTTTAAGTCATTTTTATAATTTTCAAGGCATTAATCATAATTTTTCATCTCTTAGGACTCCTCAACAAAATAGGGTAGTTGAAAGAAAAATCAAACTCTTTATGCTTAATGAGTATCAATTGTCATCATACTTTTGGGCCGAAGTGGTTAATACCACTTGCTATGTTTTAAATAGAGTTCATTTAAGACCAATTTTGAATAAAACTCCTTCTGAGCTATAGAATGGTAGAAAACCAAGGATAATCTTGGTAAATTTGATCCTAAAACTGATAAGGGTTTATTTTGTAGGCTATGTTACATCTAGTAAATCATATAGGGTATTCAATAAAAGATTTTGGTTATTAAGGAATCAATGCATATTATTTTTAATGAGACTAACTCCCTTGGTCCAAGAAAGGACATTGTTGATGATGATGTAGGAATTCTATTAGAACAAGGAGAAGGACATGAGAATCAACAACAAGTCATTCTAAAGGATGTTGAAAAGAAAGAGAAAAATGACCTTCTTCCTCACCTTACTATAACCCAAATTGAGCATGATCTACGAAAAGAGTGACAATATCCTAAGGGACACTCCAAAGAGCAAATCATAGGTGAAACATCCAAAGGGGTAACTACTCATTCTAAAATCAAAGATATTCATAACAATCTTACTTTTATTTCTCAAATTAAACCAAAGAATGTTAATGAAGCCTTGAATGATGAAATTTGGGTGCTTGTTATACAAGATGAACTAAGTCAGTTTGAAAGGAATAGAGTGTGGACTTTAGTGCCTAAGCCTAGAAATGCATCTGTCATAGGAAATAGATGGGTGTATAGGAATAAGCTAGATGAGGATGGTGTCATTACTAGAAATAAGGCTAGGTTAGTTGTACAAGGCTATAGTCAAGAAGAAGGTATAGATTTTGATGAAACCTTTACACCTGTATCTAGATTAGAAGCTATTAGGATATTATTGGCATATGCATCGTATATGAATTTTAAATTATTTCAAATGGATGTGAAAAGTTCTTTTCTTAATGGTTTTATTGATGAAGAAGTATTTGTTGCACAACCCCCCAGTTTTGAAGATTTCAACTTTCCAAACCATGTTTTTAAACTTACCAAAGCTTTATATGGCCTTAAATAAGCCCCTAGAGCTTGGTATGATAGATTAAGCAATTTATTGATTGACAATGGTTTTGAAAAAGGCAAAGCAGACACAACACTCTTCATTAAGCATTATAAACATGACATTTTGCTTATGCAAATTTATATTGATGATATCATATTCAGTGTTACTAATGAAGATTTATGTAAGGAATTTTCTAAGTGTATGCAGGGAGAATTCAAGATGAGCATGATGGGAGAATTGAAGTACTTCATAGCACTTCAAGTCAAGCAATGTGAAGATGGAATCTTTATCAACCAATTCAAGTACACTCAAGAGATGTTGAAGAAATTAAGATTGGAAGATACTAAAGCTAGCAAGACTCCTATGAGCACTACCATAAAGCTTTCTTTAGATGAAAGTGGGAAACATGTAGATCAAAAGAAGTATAGAGGTATGATCGGTAGTTTGCTCTATCTAATTGCTTTTAGGTCAGATATAATGTTTATTATGTATATGTGTGCTAGATTTCAAGCATCTCCTAGGGAATCTCATTTGAGTGCTGTGAAAAGAATTTTCAAATACTTAATTGGAACAATGCATTATGGCTTGTGGTATTCTAAGAATGATTCTTTTGACTTGATTACTTTTTCTGATGTTGACTTTGTTGGCAATATATTAGATAGGAAAAGTACTTTGGGTACTTGTCATTTCTTAGGAACTTGTTTGGTTTCTTAGTTTAGTAAGAAACAAAATTGTGTATCATTGTCTACTGCTGAAGCTGAGTATATTTCCATCGATTGTTGTTGTACTCAAGTGTTATGGATTCAATAATAATTGAGGGATTATAATGTTTGTGTGTCTTACACTTCTATTAAATGTGAAACACTAGTACTATGAACTTGTCTAAGAATCCCATACAACATTCTAGGACTAAGCACATAGATATTAGACATTATTTTTGCATGATAATGTGCAAAAAGGTAAGGTTGTATTAGAATTTATTGAAATAACTTACCAACATGCCAATATTTTCACTAAACCCTTTAATGAAGAACATTTAAACTTCATCAAACATGAGTTAAGGATGATAAATCGATCATTTTTGAAGTAGGTATGATTGATGGACTTTAGGAAAATTCAGAAAAATCTTCAATAACCCTTTAAAAGTTTTGGATTTTTTAGGCCCGTATAGCTGTACGCTCTTTACAACGCCTGTACAGCTCTTAAATGTCAAATTCCAAAATCTGCCAAATCTCAGGTATGACTGTACACCCTATCTGTATGCTTGTACACCTTAAAACTTCATAAATCCAATTTTTATTGAATGTTTCATACGGTCGTACACAATTATGGTACGCCCGTGTGTGAATCAACCAATTTTTTCTAAGTGTTTGGTATGGTCGTACACTTTCTCGTACGCCCATACGGTTTAAAATTTCATAATTTCAAAATTCATCGAAGTGATGGTATGGTTGTATAGGAATTTTGTACACCCGTACCATATAAGTTTTCAAAACTTAAAATTGTAACCAAGGCTCTCGTACAACCATACTCCCAGAGCGGTACGCCCATACAAGATAACATTTCTTCAAACTTTTTAGGCTTTTTAAGTCGATACAACTGTACGCTTATAAATGTTGAGTCAAATGCATAGTTCCTCTTGGTTCTGCCCCTCGGGCCAATCCTCCTGCTCTTACCATTCGACAATCTATTCTAAGTGAGAAAGTCTTCTCTTACTCTCGATTTACATGTCACTCCACTATCCATCAGGTTGGATTGGAGGCTAATGTTTTACATTTTTTGGCTAACGTTCATTGGTCAAATTTCACTTTCTTAGATAACCACTACATTCAGTCACTGGCACTTGAGTTCCTTTAGTCTTTCTAGGTCAACGTGTCATTTGACTATTCTTTTCATCTTTTCTACAAACTCTATACTCTTACTCCTTCAGAGTTTAACGCTCTTTTGGACTTCTCTACTGATGGCATTGATAATGCCAAATCTGTGATCTTTAATTGCAATATGTTCTGGAGGGATATCATACTCGATACTCCCTTCCATCCTTCGAAGCTTAAAGCCTCTTCTCTTAAGTCTCTCGCTCTATATTACCATCATCAACTAATCAACTATTTGATATTTAGGTGATCAGAGTTGAATGACACCATTACAGGCCCTGACCTGATCTCTTCATATGGTCAGCATTTAAAAATAGCCTAGCAGAGCCATTGGTTTGCATTCATCACCTCTGCCATCGATTAAGAAAGACCTTAGCAATGAGTATGTCATTCATTCAGAGTATATCAAGAGATGACTCAAGCATCTTCTAGCATTGAGTCTTCCCAATGACACTATAGCTCTTTATGGATGCCAAGCTGTTGTTGTTTGTCGGTACTATTGGTTTACCATATGATTAAGCAGTGGAAGAAATTTGAAATTTTATTTAGAATAGTAAACCAAGAATGGATCTTTGCATCAAAACACAAGAAAATACAAGATGTGATGAGATATGGCATAAAGAACAGTAACTCTTACTTTTCAATGCGGATCTCCTTTGTTCTTGATCTCTATATCGTTTATGGTTGTAGCATACCAAAAACCATCAAAATAGGCAGCCTCCAACAGTATCCACATGCAAATAAAGAAGTCCAAGTAAGCAACCAATTGCTTCTATCTCCCTTTCCTGTGAACTAGCAAAGAAAAGAAGAAAATCTTATGGAATTTTCATCTTCCCCACAATCAAACTTGTGAAGGCAGAATTCTTTTTCCCTTATAAGGAGGTGTGATCGGCCAAAGGAAGAAAATGAAGAGGCTTAGCCTAATTTTAAGTCATAACATTGTATTTATACTCAAAAATTAGGTTAAGCTGAAACCCTTTCAGCTTAAGTTAAGTCAGGGCCCACTTATGATAAATATGGTAAGTGGCTTGAACCTTATGGACTTCTAAACATTCAAATTCAAGTCCATATGTCTTAGGTTTATTTCCATAAGTGTTTTTACAACTTTTCCCAAAAAGTGCAAAAACTGCCCTTTTAGCTTGTTTCCTTATTTGTAAGTGTGTGACCTTTTGGGTTCCTAATATGTTGGCAATATGTTAAATCTCATATTTAGCATGTAAATCATAAGTGGTATCTAGTTATACATCATGATTACCCAAATATTAGGAGGTCAATTATTGGTTTGACTTCAACCCTTCCATATCAAACACCGCTGCAATAAACTCCTTTCACCATCACTATCTCTTTTAGGTTTGAGTATGGATTAATGTCAACTCAATGTATGAATAATTATGTTAAGTCATACCTTAAAATAGATTTCTCATGTCATATAATCTTTATTCCCAAGATGCCCCTATGAATCATATTCGCCCCGGGCATCCTACTCTGGCTAGAGATTCCTGAATAAAGACTACTTCATGAATCTTTGAGATAACCCCTACTATTAATCTGGGGTGGTGAATTCTCTATTGATATTCAAATACCTTTAACTATGTTATACCATACCCAACCTCCAAACTATGAACACCTCCTAAGGAGGGATAAAGCATAGGAGTCAAAGTATAGTAATCCATAGTTAAGATAACCTTGATATCTCAAGTCTAAGGATACTTGCACTACTGATATGAGTGAGATATAATTTCACAGACATAGATCAATTATCCATATGAAATCTC
>CANYBF010267677.1:0-13566 GCA_948192965.1 Dalechampia spathulata
TTTGCTGAGTTTAAGCTTGGTTTGGAGTGTTTTTAGCAGGTTCTGGAAGAGTTTGGGGTTCAAATGGTGCATGTCCTGATTTATAAGGTGCGGTACGGGCATACAGATACCTGTAGGGGCATACCGAGCAGGGGAAATGGATAGTGTTGGTTTCTTAGCATCCGTACGGGCGTACCAAAGGATGGTTCGGTCGTACTTTTGCTCGCAGGAAAATAGGTTTGTCAGGAACTTTGAGGTCGTACAGGCGTACCAAGCTGGTACGGGCGTACGACAACTCACAGGAAAATCAAGGCATCAGGACTTTGAGTTTGGTACGGGCGTACAGAGTGTTAGTGCAGCCGTACGTGACTTAAAACTCTATTTTTAAGAGGATAAACTTAGACTTTTCTTAGACTTTCTTTTCTTTTCTTCTCCTTAAACCCTTCCTAAATGTCCCTAACCCCTGGAAGCATTCCATCGTGCTTTTAAGCATAGAGCAGTTGGTTTTGCGAAGCTAGAAGTTTAGAGGAGTGAGTAGACGTTAGAAGTAGCATGGTTCACGTCAGTGCTAGTTTGTATCGGTTTGTTCTTTACTTCTTTTATTGCTCTATGGCTTTAGTAAATGGTGCTTGGGGAGTGGATTCCCGTATATGTTTATCGAATTGTGATATGAGTACTTTGTTTATTGAGTAAAGTGATTATTGATTGAGATTTGATAAGGTTTCCTTGTATTCTAGCATATGCATGACATATGGGATTGTGAATACCTAAACAGAGTGAGAGAAAATGAGGAAAAAGGCATGTTGTATCATATATTATAGGATTCCATAATGGAATCGTATATTATATTGCCTCCTACAGGAGTTGAGTCTCGAGACATAGTGTAAAAAGAGGCCTAAGGGCCAGGATTACAGTTGCCCTCCTTCGGGAGTTGAGTACCGGTACATAGGGATCCAGCATGGGAGTAGATTGTGCACAATACATGGAAAATAAAAAGGGAACGAGAGAATAGATCAGAAAGAGAGGAAAGGGGGCAAGCATAGCATTGCATTGTAGTACCTGTTGTTGACATTGCTTATCCCTGTTATATATGTGTATGTTAGCTAGCACTACTGAGTTTTAGACTCAACGTTTATCAATTGATGAACGCAGGTTCCAAGCCTACTGTAGAGGGCCCAGAGCAGTGAGTGCCTGTATCAGTGGAGAGGCGGATTTTACAGCAATCCAATTCTTGAGGTGGTCCAGGACAGCCGAGAATGCTTCTTTTTGTTAGCCTATTTATTGTAGCTTGTATGTACTTTAGAGGCAGTAGTATCTATGTATTTTGGTGGTGACTTGTACGGATAATGTAACACGAACCTTTGTATATTTATGAATATACTTTATTACAGAGATCTATTCATTCAATTGAATGTATGATGCTATCCAGGGTTGTTTTAGTTTATTGTACGATTGCACCACCATATTGTATGTTGTCCCTATACGACATCTTTTTATACATGTACAGGTATCCCTTGTAGTGTATACGACGGTTTTCCATATGGGAGGTCGTTGTGTATGCTACGGGAGCATGTTACTCCAGGTATGGGCTGGGTGTGACAATATATGATGAAATACATGAATTACTAATTTGATACATAAAATGATGCAAGAATAAATTAATCTTAAGAAATTCTCATAAAGTTAAATAAAATCTATAAAAATATAATAACAATACATATAAACTCCTTAAGTCAAATTACAATCATTGCATGTAAACATGAAAAAGGCCTTTAAAGGACATTAAGAACTTCTATTGTAAATGATAATTTGGAAAAGAAAAATGAAGAATTTATTCTAGAAAATAAAAATTTTTAAAAAGAAAATAATTTTTAGGAGAAAACCTCTCAAAATTTGAAATATGAGACATTAAAATTGATAATATCCTTAAATTTCAGATGCCCAAATAAGGTAGAAAAATGAATTGGCTATAACTAAGACATTCCTATATCTTCAAAAAAGCCCTATAATGCTAATTATTCTAAGTAAATTGCCAAGAGAAATGATAGTAAGATAGTTCAAAACTCTAAAGCTAATAAGTTCATAACCTTAACTAAAAATCAATTATATGGAAATTTTAATTATAGGCATTACATTTAACTACAAACCATAAGAAAGGAACTTTGCATTCAAATGTGTAATCAGAGAATGGTATGAGAAGTGATAAAGGAATCTTCACTCTTATAAGCCAATGAATGGTACTACCAAACCCTTTAAGGTCATTGTAACTTTTGTGATAAATTTAACCATTCAAACTACAAATGTTTTATTTGATTAAGTCATTGAAGATACATTCCAAGTAACTCCTCTCAAGTTTATCTCTAAAAACCCAAATACTTTTGGATACCAAAGTTAAGATAAACTTGTTTTATTGGTGTGACATCAAATTTCAATAACCTTCAAAAATTAGTTTCTTGATAGTGGATATTTAAGACATATAATGAGGAATATGAATCTCTTTAATCATTTAAAAGAAAGGAAGGAGGTAATGTTATATTTAATGATAATGTTAAAGTAAGATTACTATCATTCATAAGGTTAATAAAAAAAATACTCCTTCTATTGATAAAGTTCTATTGATTGATAGTTTGAAATATATTTTATTGCATATAAGTTATGATTTTAAGGTCACTTTTAATCTTGAAGCATGATTTACATTTATAATTTTAGATAATAAAGTAATATTTCAAGGTAATAGAGTTAAAAATGTTTATGTAATTGATCTAAATTCATAGATGTGAAGTGTTTTATCACTATTAATGATGATTTTTGGATATGGCATAGAAGACTAGATCATGCTAACATCAAATTCCTTAAAGATCTTTATAAAAATTACTTAATGGTTAGCAGCACCTAAGAATAAATTAGGAAAGTAAGTAAATACATCTTTACAAAATAAGATAACAACCACTCTGACTCTTGCACATGGATTTGTTTGAACCTATTAGAATTATTAGTCTAAGTGGCATGGATTATGCATTTATAATTATGGATGATTACTCTAATTCACTTGGATAGCTTTCATGCTTATAAGGAAGATGCCTTTAAAGCTTTTCAAACTTTTACAAAAAGATGCAAAATAAAAATAGCTACTATATTACTTATATTAAAAGTGATCATGGTTAAAAAATTTCAAAATGAAAATTTTAAAGTATTTATCATAATCTTGAAATTAACCATAATTTTTCATACCTAAGAATGCCTCCACAGAAAAGGATTTTTAAAAGAAAAGGTTGAAAGTCTTTCTAATATGGCTAGTATAATACTTAATAAGTATGGATTACCTTTACATTTTTAAGTCAAAGTGGTCAATACAATTTGTTATATTTTGAATAAATTCCTTTTAAACTTTATTTTAAACAAAATGAGATGAGTTTTGAAATGATAGAAAGCTTAAGATTTCATATTTAAGAGTATTTAGTTACAAGTATTTTATAATAAACATGAAAAATAACCTTAGAAAATTTAATTTTGAAATTGGTAAAGAAATTTTTCTCAACTATATCACTTATAATAAATCTTATAAAATATTTAATAGAAACTTTAATAAAATTAATCCATTTAATGTAAACTATTTATGCTAAAGATATAGATATTTTTAAGAGCATGGAAGAATTATCAAAATAAATAAATAAAAAAACAATAAGAGTGCATGGAGTTCAAAAGAGTGAGGACGAAGAATTACAACTTGCAACTTGCAACATGATAACATTGCATGAAGTTCAAAAGAATGAGGACAAAAAACTACCACTTGCACCTTGCAACATATAACATTGCACACTAATAACTCCCACTTGCACCTTGCAACATGATAATTATCCCATGATTGAATTTTATTGCATATTAAGCTTTAATTTAATAAATATAACTAAATATTTTATTATGAAAGACGAATTTTAATCATAATATATTATTTTGTGTATTTATTAGTATATGAACATAATTATTTTATATCAAGATGTCAATAGCAAGTAATTTCAACGTTATTGTTGTCTTTACTAAATTATATTATAATTTGGGTAAGCCTAACAATATCCATTTATTTATAGCTTTGTCTCTTCATAATTTAGTTTTTATAAATTAACCTAAATTAATCCTTTGTGATAAATTTAGAAATAAATGTCCGAATTTCCCTCAAAACCTTGTCCCAGATATTTATGTTTTATTTTATTGTTATCCATCTTGCTGCTTTGTAGGGATTTCTTTCTTCCTACTTCAAACAATATATATATATATATATATATGTAGATATATCCTTTCCGGTCGGATCAATTTCAATCTCTCTCTCTCGAAAATTTCCCCCCCTATTATTACCAATCAGAAAAATCAGGCGCTGAAAGAAGCAGATCTTTGTTAAGATCGTTGTTTGTAAAATCATTATTCTCGGGGTCGAGAGTAGCAACATCGTCGTCTACTTTGAAGCCAAGATTCAGGTACCCATCTCGCCAATTTCTTCATTCCCTTGACTTTTTCTTATTGGGTCCATTTTCTTCAATGATATACAGTTTATATTTTTATCATCGGCTGTGATTTCCTGGTTTACAATTTGATCCAATTTTGTGCATGTTCTTATGGGTTTCATTCCGTCGTTGAATTGATGAACTTGGTTATTACAATTGTTTGGACATCGAAGTCAGATTGATTTTTTCTTGCAAACAATTGAAAGATTAGCTGATCCCAATATTCAAAAGTAGTCGGCCTTTCACCTTGTTTTGAGGATTGGAGGAGACTACGGTCAAAACCCACAAAACATCTTTGTTTTGCTGAGGATATGGAAGGAATTTGAAGATTATGATGGATAATACAAGAATTCACTGTTCATAATCAACAGTAAATGTACTTGACTTTTACATATTAGTATAGATGATATGTTAGAATTTGAGATCTAATCAAAGATGAAGTTGATGCACCTTAGAGTTGAGTTGAACTCTAATATTTTAAGGGAACCCATAAGGGATTATTACAATTTACACCTTTAAGTTGGATGCAAAACAACAATTCCATAAGGGATTGTTTCAATGGAATTCGCAATGAAGTTCAATTTCTTGTTATGTAAGATTTCATTTTGAAGTTCTCTGTTTGCATTTGAAGTTTATCAACAGTTGAGGGTACATGATTGACCTTTCAGTTAAATTGTGATCTCTTTGATGCTAGTTGATCCATGCTGCCGCAGGCTTGCATAATATTTTCCCATTGTATTGTTGAATAACAAAAATTATTCTTCTTCAAACAGCTTTAGTAAGTTCATTTACTATGGTACTCTCAATTCCAATCTACTTGAATTTTTTTTGTTGGAATGGTGTTCAGGGCTGCTATCGTTTATTACTTACCTGACAGAAAAATTTGATGACGTGTGACGAAACAATTGGCATGTGAACTGGAGTATGTGTGAGCGTTGATAGTGAATGTGTTGTCGACAAAAATTAAGTTGTATGTTTTCAACTTGAAGCATGATTTGTATAAGAAACAATCAGTGCCTATCTTCTTGGATCTGCTCTAGATCATGGTTATGATCTTTTGCCCTCTTCTACTTAATCTGTTATGTTTGTCCTCTTTCAACATGAATAATGGATTTTTAATATTTTGAAGGAAATAGCTAGACATTATATGGATAAAAAAGAAGCTAGCAAACAGGCTACTGAGGAGGTCGCCAGGGAATCGCTTATTGAGATTTCTTATGCTCTGCCAGAAAAGTTTCCGGATTCAGATGCAGGTAAAATTTCCGTCGTTGAGAATTCAGGCACAGAAGAAAATAGTGCTAAGGCTGATAGATTGAGATCTGAACTGATTTCTATTTCGTACAGTCAATCTTCTGATTTAACTTTGCTGCCATTGGAGAACCATGTCAATTAGCAATATGCTCTTGTTGTTGATTTGGGGATGTTGTGAAATGTGTTGTAAAATAATAAACTCTTTGTGAGTGGTTGTGCAAGTTTAGTAGAAATATGAACACAACAGTGAGTTTGCCATCAATGTCTGTTGTTCGTTTTAATAAAGTAATGAAATATGATTTCATCTCCTTCTATGGTTTTCTTTGCTATGATTTACATATTTGCTTTTTTTGTTTTGTTGATGTGCCAATGACAAGTCTGTTGGATTATGGCATGGTGGATGTCTTATTTAATGCAAGGTCTTTTTTCTACAATGGATGAATAGCCGAATCTCAGATGAAAGAAGCAAACATACAATTAACAACTAAAATAGATGATCAAAAATCCCCAATAACTACAAACGGTGTCGGTTAGAAGGAAAAGAGTTACAAAATACAGTAGAGAGTTCAAAACTGGCCAGCCCGAATGTCTCTATCAAGACGATCTGCATTTAGGGTTCCTGGCAACTCCCTGAAGTCTTCATTGAAGATAGAGTAGGCACTGCATTATCATAAGAAAACTCCGCCACTTCAATTCGAGAGACATGAAAATTACTATCATATGCGTATTAATACTAAATGAGTCGAGGGAAGCTCTATGCACAAGTATCATCATATAAGACCATCAACAATTCACTTAGACACTGAAGAAAACTTTTTGAGTACCAGAACAGTAGCTACAAGTTATTGCAATGAATTAAACGGGTTTCCTGCAACAAAGAAATGGGTTTCTGGTACTTGTGTACTCGAGCCAGACTAATTCCCCTTCAACATCCAAGAGGAACTAGAAGAAAAAAGAAACATTATATCTAACTTTGGTAAGTAATGATTGCAATTCACGCCTAAAATATTATTTACTGCTTATGATGTTTTATTACAATTTTTAAGTATACGAACAACTATCAAAATTATTTATACCTGAGATCACCAGCTTGACGCCGTCCAAGGTTAAGGAAGATGATCGCAAAACCTGTCCCTAGTATCTGAAAATCACGCCAACGGGAAAAGGAATAAGGAATCTAAGCAAAAGATTTGAGCTACAAAGAATAAAGTGTAAACAAAAGCTTTTATTGGAAATGCAATATGGAAGCCATCTTGACCAGAACTCTTAGTCATCAACACAAGCTTTTATTGAAAATGCTATGAGTGTAGATTCATAAAAGACGCAAAACTTCGGTGGCTTTGGAGAATTAAGTTTAAAGGCAAGCCTGAATCTAAAGTACCCACAAAGATCCCAAAAAACACAGAATTGTTCCTTCATTTGCTTAAAAATAAGAAGCCACTTTCCAATGTTTTCATTTCACCATTGAAATTTGTTCTCCTTCGGTTAGCCTGAAAACAGACAAGGTAGACAAAATGCAATGCATCTACTGTCTAGTTTTACAATGTAACCCCACACGAGGCATGATATCTAGAAATGGATGCAATTAGCCTTGAGACCACCAACACCAAAAGAAAAATTTTATCAGTGATTTGTAGATTATCTTTGTTTCATACAAACATGAACAATTATACATTGCAAAAATTCTCATTGAGGGTTTTCTAAGAAAAAAGTAACTCTTTTAAGAGCATGTCAAATCAGCTACCACAGGAAAAGGCCTCTTGCCTGCTCTATCACTCCCTCCAAAATCTAGTAAACTAAAATCCCATTTCTTCTACTATCTTTTATTTTTACATGTTAACCAATTCACCCTCATTAAAAGCAAAGAAAATAGCTTCAAAATTCATTGTCTTTTCCTTTTTGTAATGTAGCATTGAATATAGATAAAACCTTAATTATGTCAAGAGATTTTCTTTCCTCAAATTTTTGCTTTCTGAGCAAGGAAAAAATGAATTTATTGTGGTTTCTCTTTTTTTCCTCCCTTTTCCAAACAGAGAAAGAGCAATGAGAGAATACAATTTATTTCCCTTCTATTTCTCTCTTTCTAATATGTTCCTGAACATATGGTACCAAATCATCTCAATAGTACGTATAGCATCATCACCCACAACTGAAGGTCATAAATAGAAAATAGAAGAGAAACTATGAATCCAAGATGAGGGGAAAGTCTTTCAGAAATGGATGTACAAACAAAATCCTATCACATTCAATTCTACCGTTATGTTGAACAATCGTCTTCTCAACCATGAATATCCTAACCATTTTCCAATGCAGCAGAGACAATAAAAAAAGGATCCAGATAAATATGAAACAGTTTGAGATCCTAAACCTCGAAATTGATAGTGAGGGAGGAAAATATAGCAAAATTGATAGCTTGTTAGACCCTTCACTTGGACAATAATGATAGATCCTTTTTGTTTAGCTCTGGGTGACAGCTAATAGCTAATAATTATAATTGGTACCTATTAGTCAATACATGTTAACTCTTTTAAACTTTCACTAGTTATTGTTCTATGCAACATGCCATAACGGGGTTTAATTCATTTGAAGACATTTTGCCTATCTTATGTTAAGTGTCTCATGTACTGGCATTATTTTGTATTAAATGGATTAAATCATGTAACAAGAGGGAAAATTAGTTAAGATTATAAACGCAGATACTAGAAAGAACTAAAGTTTCTAGCAATGAATATCAAAACAAGCAATTCTGGAATTCAAATTATTGTTTGCCACGGGATAGAAATATTTTTGATAGTATATAGTATTAACTGAAAAACTTGTAACATAATTCAGAGGGATAATATGGTTCAAACAGAAAATATATTAAAACAATTACCGCTAACAGGGCATAAGCTTCAAACATTGAACTTCTTGGAATTAACAGTTAATGATACCAAAACACTTTGAATTCGATGCTAGCTTATTAGTTGGCTTCACTTTGAATTCGATGCTAGCTTATTAGTTGGCTTCACTTAATGCCTCTTACGTTAATTGTCATATGATCAAAATCCCCAAAGGAAAGAGAAAACCCACATCCCCATTCATCAAATGATAATAAAATTTGTAAATGATATTAACTACCCCAAATAAACTCTAGTGTTTGCCTAATGCTTACAAGTTAACTGAATTTGCTTATAAGCTATAAAATAAATGAAACATGTTTATTTGAAGTAGTTAAAGCACTTATAATTTGAGATTAAGCTGAAAACAATAAATTGGAAAACCCAACTTATTTTGAAACTTATAAGTACTCAGCTCATGAGTTAGTTGTCTCTACCTTTAAATATTTATTTTTTCATTTCATTAAATTATTTAAATATATAAATTTATTAATTTATTTTTAAGTGTCTAAAATATTCATAAATTAAATAAAATTATAAATTTTAATTAACATATTACTGTCATTTTTATTAATTTTTTTAATAAAATTTTATATTTTATATTTTCTTTCAAATATACTTTCATGAATTATTTTTTATAAACTTAATAAAATCTTGTACACATTAAATTATCAATATATATAAGTATGAAATTAAATTATTTTTTAATTTCATTTAAATGAATCTTAATATAATTATAATAAAAATTTGAATGAAAATGATTTATTATATAATAAAATAATCAATACTTTCATTAGTCATTTCAATAGTTTTTTCCTTATAAGTCACTTTTTATAATTATTTAAATGTTTTTCTAAATCGAAATCGACTTATAAGCAAACAATATTTGTAAGCTAATTTTTATCACCTAAGCCGAACATCTCCTAATTCACCTATAGACATAGAAAAGAAAAGGAACAAAAGAAAATGCATTCTTCATTCCTTCCCCTGTGAAATTGAGGAAACCTGTCTTCCATGTACTTAAGAAGGATTACAAAGTTGGTGATGAAACAAGAATATTGTACATTGCATTTAAAACATACAGGTGCGAACAGACGAGAGACTTACATATAGAGGTCCAACGTCCCATCTATGTGCAACAGGTGCCAAAATGAACCACAAAATAATCACAGCCCACACCTTCAGACTGAGAGAGAAAAGTGCTATCAAAAGGATATCTATCATTGGAATAGAAAAGGAACACTGATCAGCAAGCGGTTGTTTTAAAAGATATAGCAGTAGTTTCCACTAAATGCCTACCAGGAATCTTCAACTTATCATGCAAAAAGAAGTACATTCTCCGCTTCCAAGGACTAGTCGACTGAGGCAGCTGGAACTTCTAAATTTCCAAATTTTTTTAAAGAAACAAAAACAAGAAACAACAAGAATATATATAAGAAACATTATTCGTTTTCTATCAAAATGTCTATAACCAGCTTTTCTAATGGTTGTAATTCCGCCATACCAGGTCTTCATCATCAAAATCAAATCCATCATGAAGATGCTTAGCTGGAGGCTTTGGTTTAACAGCAACAATTAGTGAATCTACAAAATGAAAAGCAAAAATGTATATGAATAGGAAAACATTGCAGTAGCTAACTAGACAGTCTTCCAGCTAAATCAATCACTTATTATTTGCAATTGCATCACCTACCAACTTCATCATTTACATCCCAAACAAGAGCTGGAAACCCAGAATATGGCAATCAAAATTTCTCAAGAACTAGCCTTGTATGTAATAATCACACAAAAGACTCAATAAACTACCCCTTGTACGTTTATTGGATTGTTTAAACAATTAGCAAAATGTCTAAAAAAAATTCAACGGTATTTCTAGAGATTGATTAAAATTTAACAACTTAGGAGATTCTGAAAGAAAGAAAAAATCAACTGATCAACAGCATGGAACTTCAGGACATAAATTCTATATATTCACAATTAATTTAGGAAAAAGACCTAACAGAGTTTTGAGTGAATTGGTAAAAACCTCTACAGGTTGAATTAAAAACTGAAGAAGAATTACCAGCATTGTTGAGCTGGAGATGGGCATCGTCTTCGTATCGGGAATCATGCAATACATTGCCGCGTAAGATGAGCCTCAAATTCTGAATTGGCAAATGGTAATTTTCGGCAACCAAATTTCTCAAATCACGCACCTAAATTATATATGCAGAATCAATCATATTCAACATAATTGACTTTACTCGACCTAACCAAATTCGCAGAAAAAAGAAACTACAAAATCAAACAGGAAAAGAAATAGAATTGATACTTTAATTGTAGAAGGAACAAGAAGGCGAGAAGAAGGAGACGGGCCGATGGTTTTGATAGTGATTTCCACCAAATTCTTTTCATCATCATCACCATTGGTTTTCTCTTCTTTGATCTCTGTCACTGTCATCACTTGATTTATCTTTTTTTGTTTTTTTTTTGAAAAGAAAATTACGATTTGCAGATTGGATTGGCAAGTCCTTTTGTTTGATATCTGAATTCACGAGTCTTACACCGTCAGACACAGATCCTCCGTTTCTTTCTTTTTCTTGTGTTGAAGCTGTTTGCCTTGTTTTGGTCCTTTAGAAACCTATGAACCGCACTTTGGATGGCGAAATATATATGGATGCAAGTACAGGTGAGCAAATTTAAACCGAAACCGAATAAACCAATCATATTTGGTATTTTTGGTTTGGTTTTTTGGTTCGATTTGGTTATAATTTTAGTTTTTTTTTATTTTCAGTTTTTGGTTCGGTTTATATTATAAAATAACTGAATTGATCAAAAAATCGAATAAATCGATGAGTAAAACGACATCATTTCATTTTATACCCGTTTTTTAATTGTAAGCCCTAATTTATTTTTCTCTTATATATATATATCATCAATTCTTTAAATCCCTAATCCTTAATTTTTTCAGTTGCTCCATATATTGTCGAATTCTTTCAATCTGACGCTGCCTCATCTTTGATCTTTCAATCTGACACTACCTCATCTTTAATTTTCAATCTGACACTACCTCATCTTTGATTTTTCAACAATCTCTTTGAAGGCAAACCTTTAAGTAGGAACTATTGATAGAAAGTGAACCTGCTGTTGGGTTAACAATTAAAGCTGATGTTGGGTTAGTAATAATCTATTTCAAGTATCCATTGTCAAATTCTTATTTTTTACTTTCCGTTGGTTTTTGTCAACAAAAATCCATTTAAAATGAATTGTGTCTGCTATTGGATTAGCAAGAAAGCTATACTAAATGGGTAGTAGTTACTTTAGGATTTGGATTAGAATAAAAACAAAAAAAGATGTTTGGGCATAAAAAGGGCGTATTTGTAGTTTGATGCATGCAACAATATTTGTAATTCAACCAAGAGTGTCATATCCGTGTTTAGGGGTCTGTATGTGTATGAGTTTGCTATATGATGATGACGTGTATATCTATATGTTTGTATGTATGTATGCTTGTATCTGTGATTGTATATTATGATACTGTCGCTTTATTGGGAAGCGTGACTTCTCGGTTGGATGAGGGATAGTGATTTTGATATGTTAGGTTGGTTTTGGTGTGTTTTTCACAGGTTCCGGGTGAGTTAGGGGTTTTGATTTAGGCTTGTCTTGATTTTAGGCAGGCGGTACGGGAGTACGGATAGTCGTACGGGCGTACTAAACTCGAGGGAACAGGGAATTGGAGGTCCTGGAGTCGGTATAGGCATACCAAGAGGTTGTACGGTCGTACCGTTGCTCGCAGGAAAAGTTATGCATCAGGAACTTTGGGGTTGTACGAGCTTACCAAATATGGTACGGGTGTACGACAACTCGCAGGAAAATCCGTGCATCAGGGTTTTTAGGTTGGTACGGGCGTACGAGTATTAGGTACGGCCGTACGTGACTTAAAACACCATTTTTAAGAGGATAAACTTAGACTTTTCTTTGACTTATCTTCAGTTTCTTTCTCCCAAACCCTTCTTAAACGTCCCTAAACCCCTAGAGCTCATTTTTCTCCAGGGAATTAAGCAGAGCGGAGTTGGTTTTGCACGACTAGAAGCTTAGAAGAGTGATTAGTCCCTAGAAGCTTTACTTCTACCAGGTTCGTGCTAGTTAGTGCTGGTTTGTAATAGTTGTTCCTTGCTTCTTTTATTGCTTTTAAGCCAAGTATGGCTTAGTAAATGATGATTGGGGATTGAATTCCCGTATTTGCCTATTCTTTGATGCTATGAGCTTGTTATCTGTTCAGTTTCATGATTCTTGCTTGAGATTCCATTTGATACTCTTGTATGTTAGCATATTCATGACATTTGGGAGCGTGAATGCCTGAACAGAGCGAGAGAAAATGAGGAAAGGCATGCTGGATCATATATTACAGGATTCCATAATGGAATCGTATCTTATAATTCCTCCTACGGGAGTTGAGTCTCGAGACATAGGTAAAACAAAGGGGCCTACGGGCTAGGATTACAGTTGTCCTCCTTCGGGAGTTGAGTACCAGTACATAGGGATCCAACATGGGAATATATTGTGCACAACGAGTAAAAAGGAAAAAGGGAAAGAGAGTACAAAACAAACAGAGAGAAAAAGGGTCAAGCATAGCATTGCATGGTATTGCTTGTTGTTTGACATGCTTATTTCTGTTATATATGCGTATGATAGCTAGTGCCACTGAGTCTTCGACTCAGCATTTATCAATTGATGAACGCAGGTTCCGAGCCTACTGTAGAAGGCCCAGAGCAGTGATTGCCTGTCACACCCGGCCCATACCCAGGCAGACATGCTCCCACGATACAAACAGTGACCCCCGGATGGAGACCAATGCCTGTACCATCAGGGATACATCGTAGAGACGTCGTATGGGGACACGTTCTAAGCCTAATGGTGGTTGTGCTGCGGAAACACGTGATAAGCATACATAAACCCGGGATCCATCCCATACATAC